>PVJA010044024.1:0-16404 GCA_004027025.1 Myocastor coypus | reverse complement strand
TGTACTATGTAATTAGCAGTGCAAAAATTACTGTTCACACAGTTAATGTATCCTGGTCACAAAGTGTTGGGGATAATTAAGTCTGTTCTTGAGTAAACTAAGTGGAAGTTCAAAGAGACAAAATAGAAATATAACATTGGATGTTTTAGAATTTTTGCTTAGGTGTTATGAATGAGTACATGATTAATTTTTTATCCAGAATTTGAGAAACTATCAATTAGTTAAAAGTTTAAACGTTTCATTACTGTTTGTATTTCTAGTTACTGATAAAGATGTAGAAAAAGAAGAGCTAAAAGAAGAACGGATTTTACCTGAAAGAAACTTTTTTCTGTCATTATGGAAAGAAAATCAAGCAATGTCACAGATTATAGAAACAAATTCCTTCAGGTGACTTTTCTCTTTCTTGGCATTTCAACAAAATATTCTACCTCAAATCAATTATTCTACTAATGTTTATGTAAAGTACTCTGGAGGAACTTTAGATTTTATTTCTGCCAGTAATTTAATTATATGCCATAAGAGTTAGTTTATTTTAGCTCTGCTAGTGATGAATCCTCTCAGCTTTGGAATAAATCATAGTTAAAGGGTGATGGATTAGAAGGATTACTCCATTAGAACATTTTTTTAACTTTTTCAAATGTCAGACATAGAAGATGGACCTCCAGAGGAGACCAAATGCAATAAGCACCTGTAATGGGCTTTAGGCATGAAGAAATATCGCCAGGCATTGCCGGAGAAAATTAAGAACCCAATGGAAGAGTTGCAAATCATACTGTTATATTTTCATATTCAGACGAAATGTTGCTAGACAAGCAACGAAAGATCATTACTGAACACTTTAAAGCTGCAATTCATAGCGAATGCATGGATATTCTCCTTAATGAGGGGAAAAAACCCAACATCAATTGCCAAGAGACTGGTCCTCAGAAATTCAATTTCCAACGGATAAAGAGATAAAATAGCACACTTCATACCCAGATAGGTTGCTAGAAAAAAGGGAGGGATATCGTGCTCTATATATCAAGAAAAATATGGAACTATTTATGAGAAATGACTTTGTAGGCTTAGGAAATAAGAGGCCTACATAAAAATTGTGTGATACTCAATCGTATTGGAATGACAATGCTATTCTCCACAAAGCAAAAGAATTTTCTGAATTCAGTGCATAGCATCATCAAAAGAAAAAGAAGAGTACAAATGGGTTCTCCTTTGGGTTTGTGAATAGACTACAACAATGATCCTCATGCCTTCTGCACTCTTTATTCCCATCCTTTACATGTTGTCATCTTTTCTCACCAGGTATTCAACTGTGCAGATACAAGTGACTGTGTATGCTTCCCTTTCCTCTAGGCCTCTCCATTTAGGGAAATGAGGTTCCCCAACATGTGGGAACTTCAGCATTATACAAGGAGCACTTCAGCCTCAGTTTCTCTTTTGAAAGGAGAAAGTGCTGAATTTTTCAGTTATGGCAAGCAGAAAACAATGTAAAGTACATAACCTGCTACCCACAGAAACTAGCATATATATGTATATATATATATATATATATATATATATCTGCTGTGCTGGAAAAGACTGTGTGTGTGTGTGTGTGTGTGTGTGTGTGTGTGTGTGTGTGTATATACGTGCACTGCTAGTGGTAGTGATCTTATGGCTTCAGAACTGAGCTATACTCCCAGATGTTTGTATTTTCTATTTTGAGAGAGGGTCTCACTATGTTGCCCAGCCCTTCTTCAGCCTGCCACAATGCTAATACTTCAGGCATGTACCACCATACCTAACAGGACAGATTTATAATTTTCCCTAATCTTTTTTTTCACCCTCCTTTGTTTCACCTTGAGGACATTCCTAACACACCTATCTGCCAGTTCCTCAAGCTCCAACATTTTAAGGTCTCTATTTTCTCCTCAACACTGATGCTTGCCCCTGCCACTACCATCACTCAATGCCGTTGAATCTTCAAACATCTCCAACTGTGAGCGATTATTGTGCTTCATTTACATCTCTCTTAGACTGTATAGATCTATTCATCTTCACGATGAGATATAAGGCACTGTTGCTATGGTTATTTGAATGAGAAGGACATTGAGATGCAAAGAGATGATATTTATCCAAGGTCTCATAGTTAGGAAGTAGCAGAGAAAGAATTGCAAAATAGATTAAATGGTGGCATAAGCAGTAGTTTTAACCACTTGCATCGCACTTGCTTACCTGAAATAGGGAACACTGGGAACATATTTTCAGTTGTTCAGCAGGAAACAGATCTGTGGTTGCCACCAATCTCAGGCCAAATCGCCCCTACCCCAACTGTCTCAGCTAATGCTTTTATCTAAGCCATGCAGCTTTTTCATTGACCCCAAAACGTGCCTTCGTTTGTCTGTGTCGTTGGTTCTCGTTGTGTCCTGCATGTTATTCTGCTCTCCTGTCCGCCTTACCCTTTCAGTGAGCTTTCTGATGTCATTGTCATTGCCGCGTATGCTTTTCAAATCTAAAAAAGTGCCAAACTGCCTTGGAAAGAAATCATCTCAAGCTCCTCAATTTTCACAGTGATGACTATACTACTTTTCCAGTCGTCTACTTTATATGTGCTGCCAAAATGAGCACCAGTCATCTACTTTAACACCTTGGTGCTCTCTATTTTCCAGTATTCTATGAGGTTTCCCTTGTGTTATGACTTATGTCTAGGTCCACGCCCAAAGGTTCACACACTCATAGGGAGGGATTTTCAGAGGTGGCTGGATAATGAATGTGTGATACTGGATTACAGGTGTGATAAGTGGAGTAGCCCACTGATTTGTTTGGCATGGTTGGTAGTGATGGCTTGTATCCTGGACGGAATATAAAGTGAAAAAAGGAGCCAACCAGGTAGCTCAGTGGACGAAAGCACCTGATTAGGCAGAATGCAGGGACTGGTGTTTAATCCCTGATCCCTGTTGTGCTGTGACAGCTCTGTCTCCCCCTGGGGGGAGCACAATGGGATGGCGATTGAGACTGAGAGTGGTGTTGCGCACCTGTAATCCCAACTGTTGGGAGCCTGGAAACAGGAGGACCACCACAGGTCTGATCTGGTTGTGAGACCCTATAGACCCTGTGCTAAATATATTTTTAAACCATGAAAAAAGGAAGCCAAGTGTGCTGCTTCCTGTCTGTCCTGCCATGGACTGTTTCTCCTCAGCTCTGCCCCTGTAGAGTACTGTCCCACTCGGAAGCCAGCCAATTATGAACTGAAACCTCTGCAAACTGTGAGCTAAAATCAGCCTTTCCTCCTTTAACCTATGCCTATTGGATATTTTGTCACAAAAAAAATGAGAAAGTAAGTAGGACACTTTGAGAGCACTACCTCTAAGTAGGTCCTTCTCTTTGCTCCAGATATTTCCATCCATACTGCTGGCCGCCAAGATCCAACACTTCTCAGGTCTCTATCTCTGATGATTTTTCTGTCAGCAATAACCTTATGCCCAGTTATCCTCTCTTTTCATTCTCAATTATTCTTCTAAAGTTCACTGTACTCAGAAACAAAGCTGTCTCCACCTCCTCTCTCTGGAAAAGACAGAAAGTTGTGCTGAGTGACAATAGAAGCCAATATATAGAAGTTGGCACTCCATGCTGATCCAGAAGTAAATGGACCTTCTGGTTTGAAAAAAGTAGTTTAGGATCTGAAATGACCTGCTTAGTGAACTAACTATAAATAATGTAAAGAAAAAACAATTCCATAAAAACTTACTGTTAATAAAGTAGACACATAATTGTCCAAATGTATATTTCATATACTTAATATTTAGAATAGCTATTAAAAATGTACATAAAGTGGGCTCAAATTAAATGATTTGGTAGTGCATCACACTTGACAGCAAAGTAGCAGCTAGCAAATTCATGCCAGCACATGCTTTTACATCATATATTAGCATAAAAATTCGGGGTATAAATTATTGGAACAAACAGGGTGTAAGTGATTAAGGAAATATACATCACATGGACACAACGAATGTGTTATTTTCTTGACTGATGCAAGAGAATAAACACATGAATTGACTGAGAAAATGTAATATACTAACTTCATGAAAATATAGACTATTTCTCAACATCAGAGAAAGAAAAGATGGGATCAGTGATTAATTCCTTTTTATCTTTCTGGGATCAGTTCAAGGGTTATTCTCAGATGTATGTTCTTATGTTGCCTAGGCGGAGTTGCACAGATGTCATTTCCATGGAATTCTACTTTGTAGAGCCACATGCATCTCTTTTTTGTGGTACTAATCATAGTTGATCAAGACTTTTGATTTTCTTGATCATTTGACCTCCTAGCACTGTACTATCCTATGAGGTAACTAGTAGGCACATGTGCTTATTCAAATTTCAATTCAAATCTTGAGTATTCAGGATAAATGACCGTAAGTTTTATGAGCAACTAGAAAAAAACCTGAAGGTGCTAATCATAAAATAATAATAAGTATATAAAAATGTTATTACCCAGATTTGTTAAGTATATGTATACACATATTCAAATGTTGTACTGTACCCCCAAAATAGATATGAACATATGTCAGTAAAACATTCTTTAAATATTTTAGGAGACAGAATTTGTTAACTGCCATGACTTCATTATTACACATTAAGAAATGTATATCCAGTTATCAGCCCTGTGTCCCTCAAATTTATACAATTAAAAGAATAAATAAATTTAAATTTACTAAAACTCAGTTCTGTTTTAAAAGTCTACCTCTAAATTGGAATGCTCCCATTTTAAGTGCTTTCTTGACACAGATGGACAGTGGACCATGCTGCATGACACAGATATGGAACATTTTCATCATTGTAAAAAGTTCTATTACAGGGCTGATAGCCTCTTGTTCCATTGAGATTGATTTTGGCCTTTTTACTTCTATGTTCTCAACATCTAGTACACAGTATGAGCTCAATAAATATTTGCAAGATGAATGAGGGTAGGAAGTCCAAACGCTAAGATGAGAGATATAATTTATAAATTACAATTTTTGAAGCCAGGAATCTGTTTTCCTCATTTGTTTGATTGCTCTAGTGAATGTTAAATTGTAATTAGAAATGACTGATTAAAACCAAATTATCTTAATTGAGTTTAATATTGGTAAATATATATGCACTTAAATGCTTCCAATTACAAAGACATTGCATTCCTGAAAGATTAATGGATGTTATCTCCGAGTATACCACTAACCAGTTGTCAGACTGGCTGCAGAAATTTTTAATAAAAGATATTTATCTTTTAAATCTTCAAAAGATAAGAGTTTTTCCCGTCCTAGTGAAGCATCAGATTACCAAATGTAGCAGTACAGCTACTCGATACTCTTTTGTGGTTTGAAATAATAATTTAAAAACTAATTTAAAAGAATAAAGGAAAGAAATACAACCAGGAGGTGACATTAGATCAAATGCTTTGTTAGTGTGATTTTGTAATCAAGACATGGTCCTTCCAACTGACTTCACCAAGAGGAGGCATAGGAGCCCACACAAAGAAATACTCATAGGTACAGCCCTTTCAGGATGGTTCATCCATTGATATAATGTTAACAAGAATACAGGTTTTCAAAACCACTTGCCTACAGCCATCTTTGTTTTTGGTTTAATTTAGTAAAGATGATGGTTCGAGGCATCATTTGCAGAAGCAAGTATTTCCAAAGGAAGAGGAAACTATTTTTCTTATTGCCCTCTTGGAACAGTTAGAAACCCTTTACCTGAAGCATCTTTGTGACATCATTTCCCATTAATTGACCAGAATAAGGTCACATACGCATTCTTTATTCAATTATAAGTGAAAGGACTGAGGTGTTTAATGGAAAGAAAGATCACTTGACAGTAAAGCCAAAATATTTAAAACATCAATAAATTTCATAATATCACAATAATTCAATTGTATCATGTCAGTTACATACCAAATTCATGCTTTGAGTAAAATTATCTTTTACACTGAGATGTAATAAAGGATGATATTTAGAAGAATAGTCAAGCCACTAAGCTCGCAAGGATAGAATCAAAAAATTTGCATCCCTTTGCTTATATCTCTGCCTAAAAAAGGATAATCTTCATACTCTGTATTGTTTCCACTTCTTAGAAATTAGAAGGTGATTCAAGATTGAGGATGGTGACTGAGACTGCGGCTCTCACAATCTCTTGAGTTAACATCTTCACATACCTCCTTTATCCTTCCATCCCTTTCCAATGTGTATCTATTTCTCTCTCAGATTTTATACACTGTAGTAGAGTAAAATATGCTTTTTTATCTTTTTCTAATACTGCAGTCTTTTCAATGTTTTCTTTAAGCAGAAAAAAAAAATTTAAAAGAATCAAAATCCACAGTAGTAGCCATAACATATAAGAGAATAATTTTTATTTGCCTAGTGTGGTGAGAGGCCATTTAGTGCATACACCAATTTTCTGTGGGGAATCTTATTTCTAGATTCTAACTGAAGACACTCCGATGCAAAATTTGAAGGAATTGCTGGGTGTCCCCCTGTGAGTGAAAGGCACAACTGAGACTCAGAGCATGGCTCTCTTTGTCCAAAGGCAACCTTCTTCCTACTAAATGGTTGTTATGTTACTCTGAAGCCATGTTTTAAGCTGTGGAAAGGAAAACACATATATCCAAAGTATCTATCCAAGAGAGAGAGCTCATAGTGGGACCATAGCAGGCAGCTAAAGAAGAGCAAAACATGAGACCTTGGCAAAATTAACATCGCCAGGCCGCTCTTTTAGTGAAAATGTTTTAATAGATCAGAGTTTGGCAAACTAAAGCCCTCAGGTTAAATGTGACCCATTACCTGTTTTAATAAGCAAAGTTTATTGGTATATATCCATGCCTGTTTTCTTACACATTGTCCAGGGGTGCATCTTCCAAGCCTATAATATAAGAGAGGCCATAGGGCCAGGATAACCTAAAATATTTACCACCTGGACCTTTGCAGATGTTTGCCAATTCTTGTATTAAATCGGCGCTTCTCATTTTTGTTGGTACCTTAAAGGATTTTACAATTGCAGGTATTTGAGTCAACTCACAGAAATCTTCTTTTAATTGGTCTGAGGTAGAACCTAGGAATAGATCGACTTAAGTAATACTTTGGAGAAATGTTATGTGGAGGCAGAAATTTTCCAAACCTAACATCTTTGAGTACATGAAAATGTAGATATTGAGTGAAAGCATTCTTTAAGCCAGTAAGTACACAAATCAGAATATTAACTCTATTTTATTCATCTCTAAAGCTTGGCCTTTTTTTTTAACCAGTATTTACCAGAAAATTTAGTTCGTTGCTCGGGATCTATAGCTCTTTTGTCTACAAAACAAAGCTAACAAAATTTTTCTTGTCCATCTCAATGATCAAATTGGGGTGTAAACTACAAATGTTTGCATTCTTGGGAATGTTTTCTGGAGTAAGTGGAAAAGATTTTTTAAAAATAGGAATTAATAGTTTTTCTAGGCCCTAGTAGAAAACTTCACTTTAGGTATGTACTTTCCAAATTCCATTCTAATTTACATTTCATATCTTTACATAGTATGAACAATATATACTGCTTTTTCTATATTATATGCAGTTCTTGCAGGAACACCTCCTTGCATCTTCTGTCATCTTCATTTATCTCTCCCTGTTACATATCCTGGATGGTTTCTAGTCATTCTTCAACTGTTGGCCTCCCAAGACTTCCAGCTGGCTGTGAGCCCCTGAATTCATGCCAGTGACTTGAATGATTTCCAGTGAGGAGGAGCACTTTTGCCCATTTTCTCTTTGGCTGGGCCTGCCTGTATTTTTCTAATTGTGATCTCATCTGCATCTTGTAGGGAGAGGACCATCTCTGAGTAGTTATAGGATGAGACCAGCAAGTATAAGTTAAACTATAATGTAGTTGCTGGCATGGCTACTACTTGTATTTTATGATTCTTATCCTGGATTCTTTTTCTTCCAGAAATATAAATTTCCAGTTCAATTTCTAGATACTTTTAACCAAAAAACTATTTAATACTTACTTTTGCTTTTAACAGCAACTGAAATTCTCCTGATACAACTCTGAAGCACATATTGTGTTAGCAGTTGACCAAGGACTACATAAAAAATCTGTTTTTAAATAAAGTTTTATTGAAATATATGTGTATCTATTTGTCTATGACATATTGCATATTTCTGCTTTTGTGCTACAGCAATTGTGTACTTGAGACAGAGACCACATGGCCCACAGTGCCTCAAATGTTCACGGCCACATACCTAACAGGAAGTTTGTTTTTTGGTACTGGCGACTGAACTCAGGATCCTGCACTTGCCAGGCAAGTACTTATTCCGCTGAGCCATCTCTCGGTCCCCCTAACAGGAAGTTTGTTAATAAAATGCCGTGATTGTAATATTAACCAGATAGTTTGGTAAGGGAATTAACTCTAATACTATTAGATTTCTCTCATCTTTCTACAAGCCTGTTTGTTGGTACTACCCACACTCAGTATGAGTCCTCCCTCCCTGTGCTGCAGTCCGTTTATCATTCACCCACAGGCATGCCCATAACTGTGTTTCAGTATTCTATTAGGCATTTCTTAATCCATTCAAGATGATGTACTGTGATTAACAGTAACAGTGAGTGTATAAGAGAACTGCCCTGATTTAGCTTTGTGAGTGATCACTCTAACTCTCCAGAAGAATGATTGCAGAGGGTCAGGAATGAAGACACAACTCTCACTTTCTTAGCTATTAGCACAAGTATATAAGACCCTTTCCATAGCATCAGTTATCAGGGAGCCCTGCAGGCAATCCCAGATCTCCCGCCTAAAGTTACTGTGCACCATGAAAAAGCAAAAGAGCAAATAAGAATTGTAAGGAAAGAGGGCTCCAGGATGATCAGCACTGTCTGGGAACAAAGACCAGGAGTCTTTATCTAGCCACTATTTTGTTAGCCAGTACAGTAGAAGAGGCATAGTGCTTTTCCTGGAACAGTATGGAGATAGAGGTTGAATGGGAAAGTTTAACATCATAAAGATAACAAGTTCAGATTCATCCCTATACATGGGTACCAGTTCTCAGTGCATTGTCCTCAGCAGACCTCATCCTGCTCCATGAGACTCACAGCTTCCTTGACCATCAAGATATCAGTAGTGACCATGAGAAAGCAGATTTTAGCATTCCAAAATTGAGCCTCAATGAAGGGCAGGGAAAATCTTGGAAAAATACTGTGCCAACCTATAATTCATGGTCCTCAACACATAATACTATTTTAAATTACAGGGAAATCGATAATCTGTAATGGATCCTGGACATGTACTTGGAAAGGGATACCTGATTTAACAAAATACAAGGTAAGAAGAATAAATTATGATATAATCTTCAATTGATGGAATTTATCCAAGAAGAAAGCACAGGCATGTGGTCTGTTCTGCTAATAAGACCTCAGTTGCTATGCATAATTCTTCTTTTTTTCTTAGGCCAACAGGAATCTTGTAATTAAATTTACAGTTTGGTTCCACCAGATATACCAGAGTACTTTGCCTTTTCACTTCATTCCATAGCCTTCTGTTTCTTATTGTATGTATTTGGTACAGGGTCTCACTATCCAGCTTGGACTCTTAGTGATCCTCTTGTTTTAGCTGAGATTACAGGCATGTGCTACCACGCCCAGTCTTGGATGCTGGCTTGTGGCATGGCATGTGGTCCCAGGGATTGAACTAGGGTCCTTGCGCTTGCCTAGACAGGGGCCTAGATGGCTAAGCTAAGTCCATGGTCTCATTCCATAGTCTGCTTGTAAGCTATCCCAAAATCTGCTTTGAAAGAACTGGCCAAAATATAAATGATGCAGTCTGCTGAAAGATGTTCTCTTCTTTGTTCACATTGCTTTACAGTGGTTGTAGAAGGAGGGCTTCATTAAGTTTCAATAGAAATACTGAACTGACAATTGGATTCAGCATTAAGAACTTTGGCAATTGTTCTAATTGTTCAAGGCTGACATGGACACTTCTCATTCACAATGAATTGATGTCTTTTGTGAAATTACCCCACTTGCATATATAAATTGAAAGAAAAATAAATTCTAATTAGTTCCTTAGTAGAAAAGAACACTGTCTGTGACAGATTTCTCCCTCAATATTACTCTTCTATACTGCAAAATTAGTAGAAGAATTCAGATAGAAATAGCACACTTAAAAGAAACCCTTCCCTTCATCGATTCACGGAATTCTCGACTCATGTGCCAAGTTCTTTCTCAATAAAAGTGCTATTCTATTTGAAGTGCAGTTAACTATAGATGCTAATTGCAGGGCTGAAATACAGAGTTGCTTTCTGATTAATTTGCAGTCTCAGACGACACTAGAAAGTTGACAGAGTAAGTGTGTTCTCTAAACTAGAGTTGGCTCTCAGATTTGCTGGGCCAGACAAAATGGCACTATCTATCTCTGTATGTGACATAACAAAGATGCCAGTTGCACACACAGGTTGGAATCTTGAGGCAAAATTTATTTCTCAGTACTCCATGATTTGCAGAGGTCATAGGAGTACTTGGCATAGTAGCAGTGCTAAAATTTTACTAAATCAATTAATGAATTAAGAATTCTCTAAAGTTGAAGGATGTGTACTTACATAACCATAATTTAGGATGAATTTATACATATAAACAATCAGCAAGAAGGGGTACGGGGGAGGAAAATGGCATATTATCTAGAACTTGGACACTGGACAGGATTTGGCAAGTTAGAGTACTTGTAAGTCTTCTCTTTGGCTGGAACAAAAGCATGAATACATACAGTATATATACTCAGCATGCAGCTCTACTTGGCAAGACCTACCAATAAATCTCAACAATTACAAAATATCAGACTCCTTCCAGGATATTGTGTTACTTTCCACATGCCTGTAAGAATTAAATAAATACATAATTTTCTTCATAGCATAAACTACCTAGATTTAGTAGGATATATTTAGTCAACAGATATGATGTTAAATATTATTAACTTTATTGATGAAAATGTAAACCATTATTAATGAAGAAACCCTAAAACTTGCCCTTTCTTATTTAACAAATTTCTCTTTAGCTGTTTTGAAAGTTTATTTTTAAGAGTTTGGCGTGGTGGAGCATGCCTGTCACCCCAGCACTAGGGAGGCAGAAACAGGAGGATCACTACAAGTCCAAGATGCATAGAAAGATCCTGCACAAAACAACAAAATAGTAGCAACAACAAAAACAATAAAATTCATTTTTAAAATATATCTAAGTTTCATGAGGAAAAAAAGAGGTGGGGTGAAACATAAATGTTAACAAAGAAACTGGCAAATGTGGGACACTGAACTACATTGCTTGCCATTCACTGTGACATAATAAGCACAGAGAGGCTTTAGTGACTTGCTGATATAATTGTTACAAACAGTAAATAACGTATCGGATAACACTTTAATACCACATAATTGCAATACTGAATGGGTGGTCTGGATACATCTCTCTACCAGTTTGAAGTCTACTGTAGTACATAATCTAAGGGAAAGAAAAAGATTTTTGGTAACTGTTGAGTGACAGAAGTTATTTAAAGCTGACCTAGTGGGTGTGAACCATGTTTCAGGAAATGTATGAATATAGCCAATTAACAAAGTGCAATTTGTTAGGAAAAGACAACATGGAAGTGGCTAAACTGTTAAATCTATTTAATTGGACAAATGATAACATATGCATATAAAGGCACACACACAGTCACAGATATATATGAACAACTGTATTTGTGTGCATTTTTAAAATAGCATTAGTCAAAAGAATATACTGTAGCTAATCATGAAATTAAGAAAAATTTCAGTCATTTGTATTTTTATCTAATGTTTATGGCCAAGAGTTTATGTACTTAACATAGCTTAGAAAATGACCATCACCTTTCAAGTGCATTTTGGAGTTACCCAGGGTAGAGGGTGAAAATGAAATTGGTTTTCTCACCAGTGATTTGTCCTTAACTCTAGAATGCAGTATTAAGGATTCTTTTGTATCTTTTTCACTGGAATTTGTAAATGACTAGACTGAAGTTTGTAAGCAGCTAGTGGCAAATAAGAGTAAAAATGTTCTCTCAGGTTCTCAGATTCCCATAATGATCTATGAAAACACTATTGGAAATTGTAAAAAGGAAGACAAAATTATGAAAACTTAGGTGAATGCCCAAGTATGATGATTATCTATGTATTGATTCAATGTAGAAATATTCATTAGCTGTTCATAGATATCAAGCTGTCTATCAGAGCCCAGGGCAACCACTAGGAGCAACATGGTCCACACTGTCAGGATGAGAACATGGGCTATGGGAGTGACAGAATTGTGACTACTTATAGCTAATATGCCTTAAATGACACAATTAAAAGTCCCACCTACTCTCTGCATTATTTCTTGTGTAGCCCACCATTCCTGACATTGTTGCTGTCACTTCTAAGTGTGTAACACTGTGGCTATGTAGCAGGGAAGACCATTATCAGGCTGAAATTGGCAGCCACTTACGTGATGGAACCTGACATGTACCAATGACTCCACTTATTTAAAAATAGCTTTCCTTCTAGAGCCATCTGAAAGACATGAACACCATAGTTGAGACCCTTAGCACTGGGATATGATATTAGATGATCTTGAAAAGATATTTTTGAACTCCTAACAATAGTAGTACTGCCCAAATTAGTTAGGAAACATATTCATCCTACAGGAAACTCAAGAGAAAGTTTCATAAGTAAATATTTTAAAATACAGCAATACATTATTATATTAGCTAATATGTTCACAAAGAATAGCAACATGCGAATTTCTAGATGGAAAGTATTTTAGCGTCTTTTGCTTTAACCATGGAAGCTTTCTTTCTATGTGACTTTGGATTAACAGCCTTTATGGCACACATTTTAGGCTGAGTGGTATTAAGGGAAGAAGAGCTGATTCTTGAGGAAATACACAGGAGAAAACATTGAGTGGGAAATAAGGCTGAGAATGTTCTAGACTTAGCATTCTCCTAGTAGCCGTCTGCCTGCAGTATTGTTGGTCTTTTGGGTACTGCAGGTTATTAAGCAAAATCCCATTCTTGACTGTTTTGTTGCTTGAGGAATTTTTAAGAGACAAGAGTGAAAGATTCCAACTGCAAACATATACATGTGGGTGTAAGAAACATAAACAGAAAAGAGCACTTATGGGTAACAGAAGTGTCAGCTGGGACTTTAGAACTGGGTGGTTTTTGTTTGCATTTTTTAAAAATTTGAGTGCAGTACTTAAACTACATAATCCATATGGTGTGTTTAAAATAGACCACATACTCTGAAAATGGAGCTCCTGAGAAACTTACAGATAAAAATCTCAACTGCTATTTTTCTGTAAGAGCTGGAATCATCTTGTGATGATAATCCAAGATGAAATATTTGCATTTCCGTTTGAACACAGAATTATTTTATTTTCATTGCAGAATAACTCCAGCTAGAGCCTTCTAATAAAGTCATATGCTTGACTCGAGGCAATTTTGAAATGTCCTTACAGCGCTTCATTATCTAACACACAGCAAATGCTGCAAAGATAATGTAGGCAGGGACTGTAGGATGATTTCTAATCAAATGTCTTAATAACTAGTTCTACTGCTGGACAGGGAGAGGTAATTGATAGATAAGTGTGACATGCACTGGACTAACAAGCTTTAAGAAAAAATCTCAAAGCCGGGTGTTGTGGCACATGCCTGTAATGCTGGCACTTGGGAGGCTGAGGCAGGAGGATCAGTGCGAGTTTGAGACCAGCCTGGGTTACAAAAGTGAGCTGAAGGCCAGCGTGAACTGCATAGTGAGACCTTGTCTCAAAAAGACAAAAAAAAATAAGGGCCACTGTGAGGTCATGGGCAGCCTGGACTCCACAGCAAAGCTATGTCTAAGATAAAAATCTCAAATAACTGTCAATGTTTATTTTGCTTAATAAACGTAATTCTCTTCTGCAAATCATTTAAGAAACAATAGTTTCCTTTGATTAGATGAATTACATGCTAAACACATAAGTAGATATATAGATATACGGCACATGAGTGCTTCTGTTCATAAGCAACTTGGTTTTCAAACAGAAACATTAGACAAAATTTTTGAAGGGGGACATTGTACTACAAGTGACA
Source organism: Myocastor coypus (assembly GCA_004027025.1). Classification (NCBI taxonomy): domain Eukaryota; kingdom Metazoa; phylum Chordata; class Mammalia; order Rodentia; family Myocastoridae; genus Myocastor; species Myocastor coypus. The sequence continues at coordinate 2,318 of PVJA010044024.1, read as the reverse complement.
AACATGACCATGACCATCTTTCCCAGAATCAGAGAACAAATTAAGTTCCTGAACTGAAGTGCCATTGTATTTTATATGTACAATATGTATCAAAGTTTGATACATAATTTTTCTTTTGCTAATCTACTTTTCTTATAAACTATTCTGTTGTGGTTTCACACTTGCATTATATTTAAAACATTCTTACAAATAAAGATATAAAAGACATATTATTTGAGGTAACACCAAGGTTAATTGTGATAACATATAGATACATATTATAAATTATGCTTATTACGATTGTGGGATACTAATTTGATACATACCTTAGAGTTGCAAGTATTTTGTTGTTTGCTTAGTGGGAGGATTTTCTTTTTTTTTTTTTTTTGGCGTTTTGAGACAGGGTCTCACTATGCAGTTGAGGCTGGCCTTGAGCTCACTTTTGTAGCCCAGGCTGGTCTCGAACTCGCACTGATCCTCCTGCCTCAGCCTCCCGAGTGCTGGGATTACAGGCGTGCGCCACCACGCCCGGCTCAGGATTTTCATTATAGATTAAAAGTTGGAAATAAATAATCTGCACAGGGATTTATATCAAGTTTATGCACTCACATTAAGTTAGCTCACACAACTTTACACAGCAATACAATGAATTTTCACACACACAGATTCATATAAAAGTACCAGACATAAATGCTCAGATAAACAGTTACAACCATCATAGCGGGTGACTTCAATACCTCAATCTTACAATTTGGTCAACCAGACAAAAAAAATGAACACAAAAGCATTAAAATTAAATCACACTGTTAAACAAATGGATTTAAAAGGCATTTACACAGTGTTTCATTTGACAACAAAATAATATACATATTTATCATGAGCACAAAGAACTTTTTCCAAAATAGATAACCTTTTAGGCCCTAAACCATGTCTAAATAGATGCAAAAAACTAAATAATTTCTTGTATACTACCAGATCATAGTGGACTAAAGCCACAAATAAACACTAAAATAAATTTTTTAAAAATTACACAAACACTTGGTGACTAATCATTACTGAATAATCAACATGATCACAGGAGAAATTAGGAAAGAAACAAAAATGTTTCTAGAATCAAATGATAATGGTATACAATATGAAAAGCCTATTAGACATAATCAAGGCAGTTATGATAGAAAAATTTATAGTTCTGAATATATACATTAAAAATGGAGTAATCTAGCTGGATGTGGTGGTACACACCGGTAATTACAGCACTTGGGAGGCTGAGGCAGGATGACTGGTGCAAGTATGAGACCAGCTTGGGTTGCAAAAGTGAGCTCAAGACCAGCCTGAACCGCATAGCAATACTCTGTTTCAAAAAGAAAAAGAAAAAGAAAAAAAAAATGAAGCAGTCACAAATGATGTGTCTCCATGTTCTAGAAAAACAATATTTATCCAAACTCAAAATTAAGAGAAAGAAGGAAAATATTAAAAATTTGAATTTATATCAGTGAAATGAAGACAAAAATAAAACCCACAATAAATCAATAAATAAAAGAGTTGCGTTTTTGAAAGGATAAACAAGATATATAAACCCTGGCCAAATTTACCAAAAAGGAAAGAAAAATACAGTATCAATGTAATTACAAATAAAAAAGGAGAAATCACAGCCAATACAAACAAAACATAAAGGATTATAAAATAGTATTTTGCTAACTTATATTCCAATATATTGGATAAGCTTGAAGAAATGGAGAAATTTTTGACACATAAATTATAAAATTTGAACCCAGAATATATGCAAAATTTGAATAGACTTATAACAGTCAAGAAAATAGAAACAAATGAAATCATTACAAATAAAAGCCCAGGACCTCTTTATCCTCTGCCCATGAAATCAAGAAGAGCATGGAGCAGAGAGATGCAAGTCCTTCATGAACACAAATTCCCACCCAGACAACTATAACCACAAAACTCTCTTTCAAGTTTGAAGGAGAAGTGAAATACTTTCATGACAAAGAACAATGACAAGGCCAATGCTACACAGACTATTAAAACATATTCTAGAGAGGGATCGAAATGCCCAGAACTCCACAGATGAGAATAGAAAGAACCCATCCAGCAGGGAAAACAATTAAGCACAGGAGATAAAGCGGTAACCAACAGCAGGAAAGTAACATGGTAAGCATAAAACAATAAATCTCAATTATAGCCATCAATGTAAATGGTCTCAATCACCAATTAAAAGAAATAGACTGGAGCCGGGCGTGGTGGCTCATGCCTGTAATCCCAGCACTCGGGAGGCTGAGGCAGGAGGATTGGTGCGAGTTCGAGACCAGCCTGGGCTACAAAAGTGA
>PVJA010044023.1:0-16407 GCA_004027025.1 Myocastor coypus | reverse complement strand
TTTTTTTTTTTTTTTTTTTTTTTTTTTTTTTTTTTGTCTTTTTGAGATGGTCTCACTATGCAGTTGAGGTTGGCCTTGAGCTCACTTTTGTAGCCCAGGCTGGTCTCGAACTCGCACCAATCCTCCTGCCTCAGCCTCCCGAGTGCTGGGATTACAGGCGTGAGCCACCATCCCGGCTTGTCTTCCAGTTTTAAGTGTTAGTACTAGAGGTGTAGCTCAGGGAGGGCGCTGCTTCCTGGATCCTCTTTGATGCTCAGATAAACAAAGGCAAACCCAGTGAGATGAAGCATAAAGGGGCATTCGTATCTAGTTTTTACACTTTTGCACCGGCACATGCTCCTTGTCATTCATCATACCAAATGAATACACACAAGGATTGGTCCCCATATCCTTCAGAGAAAGATGGAGAGATGTAAAATGCTAAAGTACAAATTCGTGACGGAAAAGTCTAGTCCCATCCAGCAGATGGGGCCAATGGACCTAGACTTATGCCTCCAGGGTAAGTAATTCTCCCATCTTTTCATGAAGACAAAGTAACTGTAAACATAATCTGTTCCAATATATTCATCTGATTCATATTAAATTGCTAAGTAGTATGATTATAATTATTTCTTCCATGCAACATGTATTAAAGGTTACTTAAGTAAATAGAATTACTAATGAACAAAGCAGAGCATATTGCTACACTAAATACATATTTATCTTCATTTTTATCATTCTTGGATTTTATATATTGGAGTTATTCTTTCTTTAAAAAAAGAGTAATAGCTATGTATGAATCATTTACCTGTGATGGTCATTTCATTTTTAAATTCACAGGAAATTTAGGGAGTATCAACTAACTGTTGTATTTCATGTTTCTAGGTTCCAATCTTTCATTCTAACTTTTAAACAACTTACATAATGAAGAAATGTTCCTCAAGTGAGTTCTGAGATAGTAACCCCCAAAACACAAGGACTATGTTCCTATACATTAGGAATCCTGTCATAAGCTAAACATCTAGCTAACAGTGACACAGACTTGTCCCCAATGCTGGCCCAGTGTTCACACAGGGGACTCTGCTTTTCAGGCAGGCTAATGGTTCTCAGGCAGAAACTTTGCCTGGTAGCGTCTTTGGCAACATTTGAGCACATTCTTGGTTGTCACAGGTAAGGTGCCCGGTAAGATGGGATGCAAGACTGCAGAAATAAAGACTTTGCTAGCAACTAGTGAGTGGATACCTCACACATTGTGCAGGAGTGTCTGAGTTCGGTGGCAAAAATGAAACGAAACTTCCCTACATACATTTTCTGTCTTAGTTCTAATGAAACTATTGTTCCCTGGATCCCAGATAGCGTGCTAGGGCTTGACACTGAGTCCTGTTCCTTTTAACCCTGAATGTGTCACTTTAATTCATTCACCTGTACCTTATTTATGCAAGGTATGTGTTTTTGTTTTTTGGAGTAATTAAAATAATTTGTCTAAGTTTATAAAACTGGAAAATTACAGACCTTAGATATGACGGTCAAATCCAGAATGATTCTGAAATCTTTAGGGGTTTAATTGTCATCCAACTAAGTCTGGGAAACCACCTACTCCCCCAAACCACCGCCACTACATTTCTCATTTTAAGTTAAAAATATAAAAGATATAAAGATATGAAGAAATGAATACTTCTTCATTTTCTTTGTAAAATGGACTTGAATGATTCATGGATTTCTCTGAATTTATTCATTAAATTGTTATAAGGTGACAAGTGTGCTTAGAATTTGCAAGCCTGTGAAGCCTATAAAGAAATTATTTGTAGAATCATTCAAGTAAGTTTTCATTTATTTTCTAGTGACTCAGTTGTGGATTCAAATAGGTAAATGCCTTGCATATTATGGATCTCATGACATGTTTTTACCTGTGTTCCAGTAGTTAGGCATCAACGTGCATTAACTGTCCATAAAATTAAAGCGTGTCTTCTCGATGAACTGAGAAATGGAGTTCATCCCAGTCAGTGCTTTGCTGGTGTGGTTAGCGATGTGAGATAACCAGCTACTCTCAAGCGTGAAACAGGTCATCCTGGAAATCATTGCTTTGTCTTTTCTTAAAAGTGGGTAGAGACAAGGAATAGCTTTAAAAGTTTTGCCTCTTGAAACAAGTGAGATCAGAATCAGAGAGATGTGGAAGTGAGACAAATTATAGACAAGTCATTTTTCAGTGGTAGTTTGATTTAAAAAAATAGTATGAATAAGCAAGACTGTGAGATGGAGTATGCTATTGATGTATGTTTCATATTCCCTGAAAATACAGATATGAACGTTTCACAAGTGGTCTCAATAAAATCAAGCAGTTTTTGTCCTTGCTTTTATGGGATAGCATCTAAATATTAATGCTAAGTTATTACCAATAGTTTTTAAATTAATGTCATTGGTAGAGTTTAGATATAAATAATGACCACACTCATCATAGTATGATCCACAACTAAGGGTAGGAAAAAATATGTATCATTTAACTTCCATTTGAACTCTTTTCCCTTAACCTAAATTCAAAGGGATTTCTCTTCTTTAAGCCCTCAAATTTGAGTTGTGGGAGTGAATCATAGAGATCTTCGATTGGCCTATTTTTCTACGGAGAGCATCTTGTATGATCATCTCATGTATTCATGTCCAAGATTATTATGAAAAACTGAGAAATTAATCAGGAACCTAATAAATTGAGCTATTATATGAACAAAAGTTATCGTGAACACAATCAGGTATCTTTATTATTATATTAAATTCTACCAAAAATTAGTAGCAAGAAAATCTTTCAGTTTACTATATGACACAACTGTAATTTTGTTGTAAGAGGCACAGAATTTTATCCCAAGTTCTAGAAATGCACTTATATTTACTTAGTTACTAGTTAGACATTGATGTATTTTTAAATAAAAGATATGAACCTCCTATAGTGTATATATTTCAACTTCATTTTATGAATGACATTTAGCATCTTTTGATTTAAGTGGGACATGTGTATTTATTTTCATTACTTAATTGTTACTCTCATTAATGCCTATTTCTATATTTGTAAAATTATTTATAGTTATACATAACAAATACAATACAAAAAAGTCATTTATATTGATGTCATCTATCAATCCAGAATCACTTTCCACAATAATTTCTGTACAAATACAGCTCCCTTTTCTCTGTGCAAGGAAAAGAAAGATCTGTACTGGTGATGATTAAATAAGAGATCATGTTTGCATCTTATACTCTAAACAACCACAATGAGGACTACAATACGCAACATATTAGTTATTATATCTGGCCTTCCAGCCTGTTGTGAAACTGTCTCATTGCTATTGCTTTCACATTAATATTAATAAAAATAATAAATAATAAATACAAAAAAGTAATATTTTTCTTAAAAATGCTTGAAAGTAGTTCCTTTATGCTCTAAGTAAGAAGAATCTGACTACTTGTGGGAAAATAAATGTTCCTCACGAGGTAAGAAAAGTTAACAGCAGAAAGATATTCAAACTCTGGCATGCTTCTTATAACAGGGTGAAGGAAAGCTCAGGTTATAATACTGGAGAAAGGAATAAAAGTGAGAATTGTAAAAAAAAAAAGTGAGAATTGTATTCGCTCTGGGAGTGAGGGGCTCCTTCCTGTGCATACCGAGTACCTTTGAGACTGAGGAAGACTTCCTTTCCATTGAGGTTCAACTGAAATTCTGTTGAAATAAAATGATAGGTAAAGGTAGACTCATGCTGTCACCCCGTTTTATCAGTCAATTAGATGTTTATACTGTTTTTCTAAATAAAGGCTTTTATAACCGATACGCTGAATAACTCTGTTGTAATAGCTTACGTGCTTTGTGTGTGTGTGTGGTAAGGGGGATCGAAGTTGAGACCTTACACTCGCCAGTCAGGAGCTTATACCACTGAGCTGTCTCCCCAGCCCTGCCCTTGCTTTCCTGTTAATTGTGAAACTATGTTGGATCAATTATTCAGCATGGGTCAGAAAGTGTTGATGTCTGAGTGTTTGGAGATAATCTACAAATTGTCATCCACTATAACCAAGAGGAAATTATTAGTAAGATAAAGGATTATGTTTATAATAAACACTAATGAAAATTTAAACAAAGAAAGATTCATAATGTTTTTCTTCAAAGAACCATTATAAGTCTGATTTTAAGGCTTAAATTTGTTAAAAGACAAGATAAAGCTAAAAGTGAAACATCTTCCCTTCCATAATGGACAAAGTGGTGGCCAAAAAAAGATATTGCCTATATGCTAATCACACATGTGTATGAATGCTATATTTTTAGAAAAAAGGAACCTTTGTAATGTATTTTTAATTTATTTTTTTTTGGAATGTAATTAAATCATGGATTTTGAAATGAGGGCCCCCTCCTAAATTATATAGGTGGAATCAGCTCTCAATGGCTAGTGACCTCATAAGAAATACACAGAAGTGAAGACATAGAAATGAAGAAATGAGAAGTGGAGGAAAAGACAAAATGAACACAAGATGACAGAGCGATGTGACAGGCACGGAGTGAGCAAGCTGCTGTAAAGAACAAAGTCCTGCAGACATCCCAATGCTAGGTGCTAGACAGCAGGTCTATGAGAGAACACACTTCTGTAGGTCTAGCCCACTAAGTCTGTGGAGCTTTACAGTAGCCCTGACAAATAAGTACACCTTCTAAATCACACACAGAAACCATACACTCATGTTCATAAGCAATATATTCATTTACGTAGTTTCCACTGGACAACTTCAAATACTCTTCAGTGTTTGGCAGATATTCATGATTACCATCATCCATCGCTGGAGGGTGATCTCATGGGTAACAGCAGTGCCACAGCAGAGCTCTTCGAGAATCTCCACTTCTTATCTGCATGCCTAACAGCCTGTTGACGCCACATGCCCCGCCTTCTGCAGGAGCTGCTTCTCTGTGAGGAGCCTGCCCCTCACAGGCAAGTGATGTGAAGTTACACTAATGTCCACAAAATTGAGGGAGTATAATAAATACATAAACCAATTAGTTTTCTGATTAGGGCAAATCTTTAAGAAGAAAAGCTTGGAAGTAGTCATAACCATACATTTCAGTACAGTTTGGAGAAGGAACACTGTTTGCCAATGAGCACTGACACGATTTTTCTAAGAAAAGAGAAAGAAATGCATTGCACTTCCACGCTCTCAGTATGTACAGACTTACGTCACGGAAGGAGTAAGAAAGCAAGCATCATTTTTATTCTACTTCTATCTTTAGAAAATGCTGCCTTTTGAATATCTAAAATGCTTATAAACAAATGATTCCAAGGCTACCATAGAAATAAAAAGGCTATTTAAAGCAAATGCCTAAACGAACTTTGTAAAAGTATGGAAATGTTAGGATCCTCATCTTTCTAACTAAACAGAGGTTTCTGCAGCTTACAAGATGGGTTGGGAATTCGTTTAAATAATGTACTTTTTGTATGAAAGTATGGAGAAGAAGTCCAGGCTCTGAAGAAACAGTGAGAAATAACTCACAGATGCAGTGATGTCCTGGTCCCCCCCGTTGAAAATTACACTTACTACACATGTGCAGAAGCCCAACATGAAGCCATAACCTTTCTCCACTGAGCTCCGGACAGTATGGTTGCCCTTTGATTGTAGTTAATTAGCTTTTTGTTTTTTTTCACATCAGTACTTTTAAGTTCTGATAAGCTGTAATCAGATCTTCTACACACTGACAGACACTGTATAACAAATATTATTCTTGTAGTGAATTGGTAGATGTTCTTTTTTTTTTTTTTTCTGGGACTGGGGATTAAATTTAGGTCTTTGCATTTGCCTGGCAAGTGCCTTTTCTACTGAGCTATTTCCCTGGCCCAGAAATTCTTAATATTTGAATAAGGTGTATTTTGAAAAGAAACACTGAGAATGGAAAACTTCTCTGTATGTTAAGAAAAGTAGTTTTGAAACTCATGGTCAGGTATTTTCTTCCTGTTCTGACCTTAGACACAATTTCCTCCACTAGTTTCTAAGATTATCCTCTTCATTGTTGCCTTTCAATATCTAGAGGACAGTAGCTCTCTTCCTGATTCCTGCTGCAATTAGTATCTTTATTTCTTTCTTCAGTTTAAATCTTTTCTTTCTCTTTCTTTCTTTCTTTCTTTCTTTCTTTCTTTCTTTCTTTCTTTCTTTCTTTCTTTCTTTCTTTCTTTCTTTTCTTTCTCTCTCTCTCTCTCTCTCTCTCTCTCTTTTTTTTTTTTTTTTTGCAGCACTGGGGCTTGAACTCAGGATCCTGTGCTTGCTAGGTAAGCACTTATTCTACTAAAATACTGCCCCAGCCCTCTTCAGTTTTAATCTTTTTATCCAAACTATTTATTTATTTATTTGTTTGTTTGTTTGTTTGTTTAACACAGTGGCTTGCTACTTGTAGTGATCCTCCTGTCTCAGCCTCCCCAGTGGTGGGATGACAGGCACACACCATCATGCAGGCACACACCATCATGCCTGATTTAGGTAGCCGGGACAGCACACCCGAGATGCTAGAACAACATGAGGTACCAGGGATCGAATGGTACTTGTACTTTCCAGGCAGGTGCTTACACCACCAAACTATCTTCGCAGCCCTCAGTTCAAATCTTAGATCACTGAACTACATCTTCACTGGGGATGAATGCACACCTTTTAAGAAATTTAAATAAAAAATCAATTGTGTTTCTTCCTTTTGTTACATAGAGATGAGATTATTTAAGTAACACTGGGCTAGTGGAAAATTTGGAGGAGGACTTATTTACCTTTACATTCTGAAAATGAATAAATTTTGAAAATTTAATTTATAGTAAAAGTCTGAACAAAATAAACTTGTCTGAAAGAAAGCTTGCAATGTTTGGACAAAAAAAAAAAAACTTACTTTCCATGTGCTGTATATTTAATTAGATGGGAAGGAGAATGTTTATCAACCATGGGAATTTCTGATGTCACAAGCACATGAAGTTTTGCAGAAAAACTGATATATATATATATATATATATATATATATATATATATATATATATGAATATATATGAAGTAAGACTTGAAAAATAGGATGAAGCTTCAATTTGACTAATTAATTTTCAAAACCACATAAATTTTCCAGAAGTGTTCAAATCCATAAGAGCGGATGCACTGCCATGCACCACACAATGATATTTTGTTCAGCTATGAACACCATACACCACAGTGGCCTAAAAACTTTATTATGGAGCTGTAAAGGTCCTGTCACCTAGTAGCACCCTCATTTCCCTAACATCTTAGTGTGACATTATTCATGCCTGTGCCCATGCTGTTGTATTTTACTGCCAGTATTATAAAACCATAGTTCACACTATTAAGCACAGTAACTCATATTTAGTAATGGTAATGAAGGGCTATGTTACTGACTTGTGCATTACACTCTTGAAAGTGAAGTAGGTTAGAGGCCCTACGCCCTGTGCACTTGAGAATCCAGGCACAACTTTTGATTCCCTGAGATAGGAGTAGGAGATGGGCATAGTAGCTCAATATCCCTACAGTTTATTGTATGCACCTAAAGGTTAGCTAAGTCTTTACATTTGTTTACATGATTTCCAATAGCAAATAGCATAATCCTTTGTTTCCGTCTGTGACTTTTTATACATTTTAACTCATAATAGATGTATGTACATTTTATGTCAGTAAGTGATAATTTTGATGATAATCTAAAATGTTTTGGCATAATTGATTTTCTCGTAATTTTTTAGTACTCCTAGGCCCAGATTCTCACAAATCTCAAAAGAAATTACTGTAAAAACGCAACCACATGATTCAAAACTGTGTATTCGAGGGTCAAGAGTAGCGCACATTTCACTGCTACTTTAGACAGTGTGCCTAGCTATTGAAAGTTTGCTGTCAAGAATCCAGAGGCTGTGTTATGCCCACAGTGGTCTCGTACTTCTTCAGCTTACTGTACTTCTTGATTATAGCAAAGGACTGCCTCCACTCCTTGATGTGTCCGATCTAGATCTGTGGAATGAAGCTGTGCAGTGTTCCCACAACAATGAAGTGACACAATGTATATATCCCAGAATACATCTCTGCTTTAACCAATGCCCAACTACAGCAGCCTAAGAACTCACATTCTTTTAAAAACGCAATTGGAACCTGATTTGTTGATACCCACAATTTCATGGAAACAACACAATGGCACCTTTCTGTATTTACTATGCTGGTCATAAAATTTGCAAACTATGCACATATTTTTCTTCAAATTTTAATGCTGTGGCTCACTGTCAATAGTCTTATTGGGCTGGTACTATACAAGGAATAGCACTGTATGGAGTACAGATGTGCTGAACACTAATTGTCACAATTGATTGCTCTATTAATTCACCTGTTTGTGAAAGTGATATACTATGTAATTCCTGTTGCAAAACATTTGAAGCATTTCACCCACTTAATCTGAACATGAACTTAGACCATGTCCGATGTCAAGCCACAATTAAAATTATGATCTCTTCATGGTAGGTACAAAAGGACAGGTCACAGTGACAACAGAGGCTCTTACCATCTCAAGAGCTGTATGAGAGAGGATCAGGACTATCATGTGATCTTTCACCTAAAGCTGTGGTAGATAAAAGAGCAATGCTTCATTTTTTGTCAAAGGTCTCTTGACTTCATGCATTTTGATGGAGTAAGCACATTTTTAGTTTGCTTGAAGAAACTTCAGAACATGAAGTGCTAGCATGTCATGTGAACAAAGGGGAAGTAGCCTGAAAGCAAAGGCACTGGGAGGCTGAAGAGAAGGAGAAACTCACAGGGGATCAGCAAGAGTGATACCGCCTTTGACTATTTTGCTGAGGAAAAATAATTGCTATCAGGGAAGACATTCACCACAATTGATGAGGTGGTAAGGTTGATGGGTGCTAAAACACCCAGGTATTAGCTAATGCTTAAAATTTTCTTTTCAACCAGTTGTGTATGTTAAAATCTGTAATCTGAGGAGCTACACTGAAGTCAGCAATGTGCAACATAGCTATCACTGTTGAATACCTTCCGCCTTGTTGTTTCTAGTATGTATTGTTTATAATATCTTTTTGAATGGAAGAGTTAATGTTTAATTGTTTGATCAGTCTTTCATGCCCATATCTGGTAATCTGAGCAACAAATCTGAGGATATAAATGTATAGTATAACAACTGTTAATTTTCTATTAGTGTTTTGCAATACCAAGCTCTTTTATTTTATTCTGCTTTGTTTTTGTCTTTGTTCTTGTTATTTGCTTTGTTTATTTGTTTTTTCTCTTTACAAGTAAAAAGAAGCTTAAATGAGGGTCTTCATTACCTTCTCACTGTTAGGCCACAGTAGCTGACACCTATAACTTCAAGGAGGAGAGGTTTAGCGTGGCTCATGAATTGGTTCCTGGTCCATCAACCCCAAAAACAAAGCAGCATGGTAGGGGCATGGCAGAGGGAAATCTGCTTGCTGCAGGACTAATAATGACCATGAAGCAGAGAGAGAAAGGTAACCAGAAAGGGAACTTCAGCCCTCCAGGCTGGACCTCAGTGACCTGTAGCTTCTGGCCAGGCCTCGCCTCCTCATCCCCAGCCAGCCATATTGTCCCCTCATTCCAGAGGACCCAGTCTGAGCCCGTGAGGCTTTGGGGAGATGGCTGAACATGAAGCCTAACAGTGGATACAAGCACAAGATGCTTACTGCCATGTTGTGTGGGGACAGGAAGGGTAGGTTGTCACTGGTGTGCAGTAGTGTACTTTGTGGGGTATCACACAGCAAGTAAACATTTGCTTTTTACCAAACATAAAATAAGATCCAATTTCAAACCAGTAGGTGTTTGAGAAGCTGTAAGGAATTTTATTTAACACAGAAAAAACACAATATAGTAGTCTGTTACAGCACTATGAAAGTTGGACCTTCAGCAATCTTTCTGTGTGCTTTCAGGAGGAACAGCATCTTCAGCCATCAAATTTTCACAAGAAATAAGATAAAGCTCAGTGGTCATCATAGATTATTAATACTAGTAATCTCAGTGTTTCCTCCACCCTCATAACCCCAGGTTCCAGAATCCACATTTGGAAGCTTTGTCTATGGCTGCCAGTCTTCCCTCAGGTAGACTAATATGTTTAGAAACATACAGTGCTGTGGTTTATATCTAGATGTCCATCCAAAGCCTCATGAGATAAAATGGGGTGACCTTTGGAAGACTGTTGGATTATAAGGCATTATTAGCTGGCTTGCTGTTAGGTGAGGGAGTGGAGGCACAAGAAGGTGACTGTGTTCCTGAGGCAGATTGTTGTATCTTCCTCTCCAGATTCTCCCTTGTTCTGTCTCTCTATCTCCCCGCATCTTTGTCTCTCTCTGTCTCTCAGTCTCTGTCTCTGTCTGTCTCTGCCTCTGTCTCTCTGTCTTTGTCTCTCTGTCTCTCAGCCTCTGTCTCTATCTCTGCCTCTTTCTTTCTGTCTCTATCTATCTCTGTCTCCCTCTGTCTCTCTCTTCCCCTCCTTCTCTCCTTCCCTTTTTCCTCCCAGACCCATGCTATGAGCAGCTGTCCTGCACCCTGCCACTCTGACAGGCTGCCCTTCCTGGGAGCCACCTGACTATGGACTGAAATCTCTGATACCATGAGCCAAATAAATCTTCCTCCTTTCAGTTGTCAGTGTCGGCTATTTTGTCCTATGGCTGCCCATAGGTCTGATCCCCAAACCAAATGTCTGTCTACATTAGGGATTCAAAAGGGAAGATGGAGCTGAGGATGCTTTAACATGATAATCAATTTCCTGTGCCTGGTTCAAGGCCAGCCACCTCTTGTGAGAGGTTCTCCATTACTCCTCTACCTCATAGTGGTGAGCAGGCAGGTTCCAAGCCAGTTAATTGTATGCTAAATAACTTTATTTCTCCAGTTTTCAATTTGGCAAGCAAAGAAATAAAGAAAGAAAAAAGGCTGACTAGGTTCGAAAAACAACATTTAAATATTGCATAACTTTTAAATTTTATAAACTAAAAGTTATGGGGAAGTATGTGTTTGAAGAAAACCTCAACAATAAAAAGATTTAGTGTAAATGGTCTCTGGAACCCTCTACTATTTGAAATAATCAAATTTAACAGAGATTTACAAGAGAATCTTTCCTGATAAGATCCAATGCTAATTATAATCATGATGTTTTTCAAAGCAAAGAATATTAATTCAGAGAATCTAAAAGATCACTATGATTATAATGATTGACCAGCACCGCTATAAGCCCCTAGCTTACCTGGTTTCACCTGGGGAGAATGCTCACGAGCTAGAATCCTTGGTAAATCAAGTTCATTATTATTATTATTTTTTTTTTATTTTTTTTTTTTTTTGTCTTTTTGAGACAGGGTCTCGCTATGCAGTTCAGGCTGGTCCTGAGCTCACTTTTGTAGCCCAGGCTGGTCTCGAACTCGCACCAATCCTCCTGCCTCAGCCTCCCGAGTGCTGGGATTACAGGCGTGAGCCACCACGCCCGGCTCTCAAGTTCATTAATAACTATGAAAAACTGAGTCTTACACCCTTGACACAAATATAACCTACAAGTACATTAAAGTCAAGCATACACAAAAAAATACTGCAAATAAGCTATGATTTTCTTTCACAGTTATCCTAAAGTGGCGATGCAGTGTTGTACCTGTGTAAACAAGCTGTTTTTTATTTTTATAGTTATCTTACTATCATACAGTGAATGCAGAAACATTCTGTGATTGTCTGCATCTACAGATATAATGTGAGGTTCATTCATATCTGTGAAAGTTGGTAACTCTAACGTTTCTAAGTTGGAGACTTACTATGTTTTTATTTCTTACTAAACTACCATTTTAGTTGAATCATTAATTATAACACAAACAAACAAATTTTCAAAGCATGTTAAATGTCAACAATTTCAATTACCACCTGTTCATGTTAGGTGCCAAATGACAGGTACAAATGATAATACACATTTTGCAACTGGAAGACATGATAACTCTAAATAAAAAATACTTTTATTAAAAGTTAGTCTAATAGCTGTCTCAGAGTCCCCAGTGCTGGGATTACAGGTCTGCACCACTGTGCCCAGTTCTGGGGCAGGGCACGGGTGCCTGAGGTTCTGAGACAGAGCCATGTGCAATACCAGGGATCAAACTCGGATCCTTGAGCTTGCCAGACAGGTGATTATGCCACTGAGCCATCTCCCCAGCCTGAAATGAACCATTCTGATTTTGCAATTTAACATTTTCAATAGACAAAGTAGAAAGGGGACATTGAGATCTCTGCAGAGTATCCATCACCTGACCGAAGCCTACATGCTGCCCCCATCTACCATGGATGTTTTATTTTTTTAATTTTTTGCTCATAATATATGAATTTATATTTTAATAGCATCCAATAACTATTTGTTTTTCATATCAACTATGCAATGTGGAGTTTTTGTACATAAGCCAGCTGTAGTGTTGCATGCCAATAATGTTTATCATTCAGGATGGCAATACAGGAGGATAGCTATAAATTTGAGTCCAGCCCCTGGTGTATGTTATTTTCTTTTTCATTTTTAAATAATTTTATTACTTTTAATAAGAAATAACAATGAGATAGTTTGAAAACACATTAGTAGGACAGCCACAGTAATTGATATAATGCATATGGTTGTCTTCATAGTAGTTGTTCAGAGTACAAGATGCAGACATAGTAACTTTCCTAAACACTATTGGTACAAATATTTCTTCTTATTGAGCTAAGAGTAAGTAGTTCCATGCATAGTCCAATATTCCAAAATAGTAGTGGGCTGTGCAGAACTAGCAATTTTGGAATCTGTTGACTTGAGCTTTTTAAAGCTCAGCATATTTATCTGGTTTTCTTTTTTACCCCTAATGGTTAAACTTTTATGCTGGATGTTTCAGGTCAAGTTAAAGCAAGACCTGAAAAATCATTTAAGTTAGTGTCTGACAATCGAGCCAAATCCCAAAACCAGATGATCATCTCAAGTGATACAGAAAAGGCTTTTGATAAAATCCAACACTCCTTCATATTCAAGGTTCTACAGAAATTGGAATAGAGGGCCTCTACCTCAACCTGATCAAAACCATCTATGGCAATCCAATACATAACATAATTCTAAATGGGGAGAAACTGAACTCTTTTACTCTTATATCTGATATGAGACAAGGATGTCCTCTATCACCATTCCTATTCAATACCACAAATGTTTTATAAACTACCTGTGCTACAGTTCTCTTGTCAGGTCTATAAAACATCTGCACCATACACGCATCAGCTGTGGAGGAGATGAAGCCCAAGTATGCACAGTCACGTTGTGGAGGCTGCCTGAGCTAGACAAGGGCATTTGATTTTTGTGAGAGTCTTCTGTTGTAGTGATATGTACTGGTGCTGAAAGAAATGACCAGAAGACCCAGTGAATATAGCTTCAGAGGACTCACTGAGGTCTCTCTTCAAGTGAGCCCAGAGCCTCAGAAGACTCTTCTTTTAATTCTGCATTTAAAAAAAATGGAGGGGCTAGGGAGATAGCTCAGAGGCACAAGTGCCTGCTGGGCAAGTGCAAGATAGTGAGTTCGAACCCTGGCCCCACAAAAAAATAAAATAAAATAAAAAATAAAATAAAAAACAAAAAAAATGGCTAAGGAATATACATCACTACTTTAATAGAAACAGAATACATGGAACCATCTTTTTTCATATTCCAAACACTGAGCTCACACAAACGCTAACTGATAATACTTCAAGCAAGAGAGGAGGCAACCATTAGTGTTACATAGCAATTCAATAAAGAACAGGGCACCCACAGGATGAGCCGCCATCTGCAACCTTGAGCCCCAGCTTTCTAGAACTCCCAAACAAAAGAAGGCAGCCATCCTTGGGCTCTGTCCATAATTTAAGAACAGGGCACATGCAGGAGGAGCCACCACGTGCAACCCCAACTCCCAGCTTTCTGGGACTCCCAAGCCACAGAAAGCAGCCCTCCCCAGGCTCTGTCCATATCTCACCAACACCAATTGGCCTTCGGTCTTATCTCTATATTACTATAATTCCCCACTTTTGTCCATGCTGAAAGTTTTTGAAGTATTAGGGAGAGGACTCCAGATTTTTGGTCTATAGCTTATTGCTGGGCTCGTCCTCATCACGAGGCTAGGCAGGATACACAAATAGCACAGAAACAGCATACATGAATCACTACTACACTTCCACTAAACCATGAAGTAGCATGAAAAGGATTAAGGCTTTCAATGCCATTAGAGATGCTTTGTAACAGATCAGTGCCAGACAATTCTGACAATCGTTTTGCAGAAGCATTATCATTATGTTGCTGAAGAGACAGGGTTTCAGCAGTAATATTACCGTGATACAATAAATGTCTTTCTACATTTTCCCATGGGAAATGAGTTTGATTCCACAGAATGGAAGTTACACAAAATTCAAGGTATTCCAATAACATTTTAAATGAAGTTGCCATTGTAGATTGACAATTTGGTCTCCTAGCATAACAGCAGCATGTTTCAAATCATTTATCTTAACATTTAACTCTGAATCTATGTGTTCTTGAGAAGTCCATAATTGTTCTGAGTCTTTGTGCCACTGCTGCACAAAATGAACAGTTTGTACACCTTGGATCAACGCTACTCCAACTGTAGCAGCTGTGGCTGTGATGGCTATTATTTCTAGAATTATGGCTATCACAAATCCAATCATTCTTTTTGTTCTCTTCTTTAACACCTCCATCAAATGTTGGAACAGCATCATAGAAGGAAAGTCTTGCCATGGGCATTGCAGTTTTACAGGAAGCCACATTCCTGTCCTTGTCCTGAGAATATAGATGCTATGCCTAGAAAAATCCAGGCTAATAGATGAGTTTAGATATGTATATAGAAAACAATTGTGACATGTAACGGTATAGTTAGAAGGGTTCCAATAAGTAGATCCTACAAGGTAAGGGAGGTGAACACATGCCTGAGTAAAATGAGCTGAGTTTCTTTTAAGTTTTAGAAGTAAATTATGGGAGGATTGATTCCTCCTTATGTGACCTCTCCAAGTTGACATATGACTTAATGAGGTCAATTAGTCACCTGAGATGATGTTGAATTTGTCCCCTGGAAACATGAGTGACACTAGGGGACATTCCTCCTTCATGTCACATTATTGCATAATTGGCATTTTTGGTGCTAGTATAAATGTCATCACTGCTATTCCTTTTCCATCTTAACTCCTTCAGTTACACCATCCAGGCAGAGCCATAAGGTCTCCAATCTATTAGAAGTATCAACTTATACCCAGGCTGCTTCTCCTCTACAGACTTGCCAATGCACCCAATCACTGAGATAAGCAACATTGGTATTCTGACAGAGCAGCAGATCTGGCAGTAGAAACACTCCATCAGCATCTGTACCTTCAAAGTTTTTTCTTTGGAGGAGAAAAGTCCCTTTTTCTGCTGGCACTGTTGGGCCCCAGGCACCATAGGGGCTGGGTAACCAGGAACTTTTATTTAAATATATGGGCATAGTAGCATCCTACCAGTGAACTCCTTTATTGAGTGGTGGATTTGAAAGATAAACCTAATCACTAAAATTATCTTTAATACTTTCTGGATGTGATGACAAAGCCACAATAGCAAGAAACAAGTTGGTACTATTTTTCTCCCAAAACATTTGCACTTTTTTCATTTTTTAGTTTTTATCAAGTTGGCACCCAAATCTTTTCTTTAGTATTTCTTTCATCCACTGACAGTCTGCAGCAGAAGATCTGTCTGGCAGTTATTTTTTTAATTAAAATAAATAGAGCTTTCTGAACACTTAACCTAGGTGTACACATGTGTATTCCCATCTTATCCCCCCCTTTTGTTTAATGAGCATTTTAAAGTTTTATAGTTGTCTGTGGATATATTAATATTTAAGTCCCTATAGAATATTAACAGATAGGTTACATATTTTTACATAGAAACTTAGAAATCAATGCCATATTTAACATTGTAGTAGAACAATTTTGATGACATTTTGTGATATATTTTAAATATTTTGTTTTGTTTTTTGATAACAGTTTTAATTAATCGTCTCTATTTTATTTTTTTTCCAATTCTTTTATTGTTTAAATTTAACAATGGTTATATTACATATTTTCATCATCGGATCAGTTTAGATTAATACATATAGGTATATAAGATTGCTCAAACAACTAAACATTAACCTTTCTAAATCCACATTACTTTTTTTTTTTCTTTTCCCCCTTTTTTTCTTTGAAAGTTGACATATTGCATATTGTCCTCACAATCATTCTATAGAGTGCAGTGTGTGGGCATGACCCACCTCCCTATTAATGTTGCATAGAAAAAAGAAAGAAAGAAAGAAAGAAAACAGGAAAGAATATACTTCCCTTTGGACTAAGAGGAAGCAGATACATATACAATCAAAGGTTTTGCAACTGCAGTGTGCCACCAGTGAAGCT
>PVJA010044022.1:0-16405 GCA_004027025.1 Myocastor coypus | reverse complement strand
CCTGCTCCGGGAGCCGTGTGCCAGGGCCTAGGCCCGCCTGCTCCGGGAGCCGTGTGCCAGGGCCTAGGCCCGCCTGCTCCGGGAGCCGTGTGCCAGGGCCTAGGTCCGCCTGCTCCGGGAGCCGTGTGCCAGGGCCTAGGCCCGCCTGCTCCGGGAGCCGTGTGCCAGGGCCTAGGCCCGCCTGCTCCGGGAGCCGTGTGCCAGGGCCTAGACCCGCCTGCTCCGGGAGCCGTGTGCCAGGGCCTAGGCCCGCCTGCTCCGGGAGCCGTGTGCCAGGGCCTAGGCCCGCCTGCTCCGGGAGCCCTGTGCCAAGGCACTTGCTGGTGTCGACTCCGCAGCGTCCCCGAGAGACCCACGTTTCACTCCCGTCCCCTCCGCAGCCTGCTTGCTTGGCAGAGAACTAGGCTTTGGTCCTCTGTCAGGTCCGTCAGTTGTGGGGAAGAGACTTACTGTCCGCAGGCCTGCGCCCAGCAGATGACCCAGTGAGCTGTGTGGCAGCTTTGGCCTGCCTAGGCCCCGCCCCACCAGCAATTACCAGCTACCCATGCTTGCCTCCTGGACACATGCTTTGATTTCTCAACCATTGGTTTTTGTTTTTGTTTTTGTTTTTTTTTTTTTTTGGGTCTCTTGGAGACAGGGTCTCGCTATGCAGCACAGGCAGGCCTTGAGCTCACTTCTGTAGCCCAGGCTGGTCTGGAACTCGCACTGATGCTCCTGCCTCAGCCTCCTGAGTGCTGGGATTCTCAAGCGTTCTTATCAGACAAGCAGTGCTGCAAGTCCTCTGCACCTACCAATGCATTTGGATCTCTGGGCCACTCCGAATAACAACTATCATACGAAGAACCTGGGCACCTAGCCCTTCTCAGCCAGTTCTGTGTCACCCCACGTTCAGTGGTCTAAAGCAGGTGCTTTGGCAAGCCTAGGCAAGTGCTCGGACCACGGTTCCATCCCTGGCACCACATGCCATGCAAAACCCACTCCCAGCGTGGGCTGAGCCAGCCACAGAAAAAGGGCGTGGCGGTGAGATAGCTCAGAGGAATAAGCGCTGGCCTGGCAAACACAGGGTTCTGAATTCAATCTCTGGTACCACCAAAAGAAAAAAAAGGACTAAATGGTTTTCTGTTTTTTGTACCAAGGATTGGACTTAAGACCTTGCACTCGCCAGGCAGGTGCTTATGCTGCTGAGCTAAAAAGACTAAATGTGGTAAGGGAAAGTAGCAGAGTATGTGGGAGATGTAATGGGAGATTTGAGGAGTTCCACCAGCCTGGGGGTTCCAGGAAGTTTTTGTGGCATCCACATGGCCCAGGGGAAGGGAAGCTCCGGGGGAGAATGCAGTACTCCTGGGGCACCGGGCTCTGGGCAAGGTGCCCAGCCCCAGCAGGGATCATCTCCTTACACCGTAGGCTTTTGAGGTCTGCTGTGAACAGCAGCACCCACTGGGCCCTTTTCAGAGCTCCCGGTGTGGCGGATACTATACTTGCTATTCGTGAGTGAACTTAGCCTTTCCGACAGCCTTAGAAGCTTTTCCACCCTCACTGTAGAGCCCAGTTGAGTTCAGTGTAGTACTGCGCTAGAGTTGCACCATGTAGGAATGGTCTGAGCTACCCACCAGGCTTGCAGGTCTAGAAACACAAGCTGGTAAGGTGTGGTGTGGAAGAGGGACAGGGTTCCACAGAGCCAAAGGCTGACCCCCGAGCTTCTCCGCACCTTTAATGCTCGTGCCAGAAACCTCGTGCCCCTCCCTGGGCGGGCTGCAGAACCCTAGGCGTGCCCGTGGGAGGGTACGGCAGTCACTGCGGAAGACAGCCTCAAAAGCTGATGAGCCAGGTCTGCGGCAGACCCAGGCCTGCTGCAGAGGGTGCTGGGTCGGTGGTGGACCTGCTCCAGCGCCCACTGGCCAATGCCATTCCCGAGCGACGCACCACATTCACACGGTCAGCAATGTCAGCCCGAGCGTGGTGATCACACTGTGCTCCCAAGAGGATGGCAAGCCGGGCATGGTGTTGATGCAGTGTTAAAACTGATCGTGGATGACCTCCAAATGACACAGGGAAAATTAAAACTCTCGACCTGAAAAGTACCTGGGATGAGTTCATGTTCCCTAAAACCAAAGAATGAATTTTAGGCAGCAGACGGAGGCAATGAACAGAACATATTTATTTATTGAGGGAAAGAAAGCTCCTGCCCCAGAGAGGGACAGGAGAGGGGGGCCACGTGGGTGGTCCCCAGGAAGCTGTCTCTTCCAGGGACTTTTATAATGCAAAGCCATGCAGTGGAGCAGGTCTAAGGTGAAACCCATGGGAACTCACTTAGGTAGACATGAGGTGGGACAAATCTAAGGTCAGCCAATGCAGTTACAGGCACCATTGCTCAGGTAAATTTGATTAAAGCCAATACCAAATGGGGAAAGGAGTCACGTAACTGCTAGCAGGCACGAATAGGAACAGGGTCTCTTCCTGTTGGGGGTTGGGTTACTGACTCATTTAAGCTCTTGTAAGGTGATTGATACCAATTTTTTTTTTCTTGTTTCAGAAGTTTTGTTTATTTATTTATTTTTATGGCCAGGGCTGGCACAGCTTGTGGTGCCGGGGATCGAACCGCAGTCCCTGCAGCTGCCCCAGCTTTCCTAAGCAGGCGCTTTAGACCACTGAGCCATCCTGCCAGGCCCTTGATACCAATTTAGAATATCAGTCCCTCAGGTGCATTCCTAGGAAAGTATGTGGCTATATGTCTTTCTTCTTTTGTCTTGCGGTTTGGCCCAGAGCTGGGAGTGTCTGCCTCTTGCACAGCTGTAAAGTCACCTTGTCTTCCGCCTTGTGTCCTTAAGGCCCGGCCCTGACTGCCTATAATATTTCTGTCTAATTGTGCTGCCTGCAGCAGTGGCCCACGCCTGTGATCCCCGCACTCGGGAGGCTGAGGCGGGAGGATCGGTGTGAGTGTGAGACCAGCCTGGGCTGCAAAAGTGAGCTCAAGGCCAGCCTGAGCTGCATAGCGAGACCCTGTCTCAAAAAGTGCACATGTGCGCACGCGCACTCACACACAGAGGAAGGCAGCTTGTACTCAGCACACCTCAGAACAGCCCAGCAGATCTTCCTTTTCCAGCCAGAGGACAGACTAGTTGTGAGTTCATACGAGTGAATATGTGTCACTTACTGCGGTGTTCACATGCAGTTTGTACACAGAACCGAAGCCCAGAAAGGCAAAGCCACCTGTTAAGTTCCTGGAGGTGGCTCCCCCCTGCTGCTGCAGCACGGTCTTCAGGGGATGCGTTTAGTTCGTCACCTGCTCGCAGGAAGCATTTGAATGTTTCTGAATGGGCTTCATTTTTCCAGAGGAAGAGAATAGCACTTTGGGACTCAGTGCTGCCTATGTTCAAGTCCCACTTCCTGCTCCACGGTGGGGGACCTTGGGCAGGTTCCCTAGTGTCAGCTCACAGGGGACACTGAGGATACAAGAAAGTGGCAGGACCCTGGGGGCCCTGTGTCATGTGCCCGAACCTCTCAGCTCCTCCCCCTTGGAAGGCAAGTGCACACCTCTGCCTCTAGCTGTGTCCAGCAAACAGATGGAAGGCTCACAGCATCCTACGGGGATTTAAAATTACTTGAATTGGGGCCCGGCAGGATGGCTCAGTGGTCTGAAGCACCTGCTTAGGAAAGCTTAGGCAGCTGCAGGGACCACAGTTCGATCCCCGGCACCAAATGCTGCACCAGCCCTGCCCTCAGGGCAGGCTGAGCTGGCCATAAAAATAAATAAACAAACAAAAGTTGTGAAGCAAGAAAAAAAATAAATAAAATTACTTGAATTGGAAGGCACTCCTGCCATGTGACATCATTAGGGAACCAGGAGAAAGTCCTGTGAGACGCATCTGAGGCTCCCCAGCACTCAGGCACGGTTCCAGCGACCCAGTGGTGGAGACCCAGCTTGAGTCTGCTTAGAGGAAGAGAGAGGGGAGCAGACGGTAGGAAAGTGTGTGCTTCTAGGGGGCTGTGCTACCCAATTCCAAGTTACAGAGAGCCAGGAGCCCCTGCACACTGTGGCCTGGGGTCTCAGTGTCCCCAGCCACTTTGTTCTCTGGGTAATGGTGGAGGAGACATAAGTGTCTCTCCAGAGCCAGCACCAGCGAGCCTAAGGACTTGGCTTAGAAGGTGCTGTGTGTGGAGAGCTGATATGGGGACACCATCTTTTTTTTTTTTTTTTTTTCTTGTTTCAGAACTTTCGTTTGTTTCTTAATTTTTATGGCTGGCTCAGCCTGCCCTGAGGGCAGGGCTGGTGCAGCATGTGGTGCCAGGGATCGAACTGCAGTCCCTGCAGCTGCCTAAGCTTTCCTAAGCAGGTGCTTTAGACCACTGAGCCATCCTGCCGGGCCCAACGGACACCATCTTGGTCACGGTCAGTTGTGACAGAAGGGGCGACTCACTCTGAGCCCTGCAGGAAGTTGTGGAGCTCCTGGGGTGAAAGGAAAAAGATGTAGGAGGGGCGAGCACGCGGGGACCCGCCCCCCACGGTTTCAGGGGTCACTGCCCAACCCAGGAGCTATAGATGAGGGTTTCCATGGAGAACCAGGAGGGCCCAGGGTGGACTCCACGCTGTGCAAGACAAGGCAGGCAGAAGGCGCTGGAAAGGCTTTGCACTTCTCAGGCCGGGGATTCAAACCCAGGTTTCCCAGATCGCTGAGGGGCAGGAGAGCCTCGGCTGCCCTCTGTGTGAGACTTTCCTACCCTCCTGCTGTGTTCTCTCTAGATGCCTGCTCTGAACTGAACCAAACTCTGGGGTACAACCGCCCTCTCTGCCCACAGAACCTGCACCCACAGACTCAACGGACCACAAGGGAAAGCGGCCGAGAGCCACGTTTGCACTGAGCATCCAAGCCTCCCAGCCCTTACTCTCTCCATAGGGATTTCACTATGTTTATGTCACGCTAGGTGATGGCGGTCACCTAGGAGCAGTACCTCCAGTGGGAGGGGCTGCTTGCTGTCACTGTGCCCCAACCCTGGACACGAGGACCAGAGCAGGAGCTTCTGTCCTCTCGGGGTAAGTTTGGACTGCAGAAGACACATAGGGACTGTGCACATAAAAGTAAACCTCGCCTTTTTATTTTGTAATCTTTATGGGTCCACGTTCGCAGCTCATAGTGCCCACACGCCTTGTGGACCACTGGGGTCTGTGTATACCACCTGCATCCATTCTCCCCGCCTCCATCCTGTCTCCCCCCATTTGCAAAAGCTTTAGCACCTGTTTCTCACAATCTTTTGTTCTGCTCTTCACTTACATTTTGAATTTCTCATGGGAGAGAGGCCAGCCTGTCTGCCTGATTTACTTCAGTTAACATTGTGGATTTGGGCCTGGGGAGTTACCTCCGTGGCACAAGTGCCTGCCTGGCAAGTGCAAGGTTCTGAGTTTGAACCCTGGTCCCCCCAAAAAAAGAAAGAAGGAAAGAAGGAAAGAAAGAAAGAAAGAAAGAAAGAAAGAAAGAAAGAAAGAAAGAAAGGAAGAAAGAAAAAGAAAACATTGTGGGTTCGAAGTGTATCCATTTCCCCACCACTGACTCAGGGTTACCCTTCTTTGTGGCAGAGTAATATTCCATGGTATATAAACACCACAGTCTCTTTCTGTGCTCATCTGCTGATAGATAGATGGGCTATTTTGAGGGATTATAAGTTCTGCTGCTATAAACATGGGTGTATATGGAGCACTGTAATATTATTATACTATGTTTGTACCTCTTTTTTTTCTTTTTTTGTACCTGGCTTAGCCGACCCTGGGGGCAGGGCTGGTACAGCATGTGGTGTCCAGGATTGAACCCTGGTCCCTGCGTTTGCCTAAGCTTGCCTAGGAAGGCACTTTAGGGCGCTGAGCTATCTCGCCAGCCCTGTCTATACTTCTTTGGAAACATTTTAGGGAAGAACATCTGGGACAAGTGGAACTTCTAAAAATAAACCTGTGTTTC
This sequence comes from Myocastor coypus, assembly GCA_004027025.1. NCBI lineage: Eukaryota > Metazoa > Chordata > Mammalia > Rodentia > Myocastoridae > Myocastor > Myocastor coypus. Next base: position 10,457 of record PVJA010044022.1, on the reverse strand, counting down.
CAGGCGTGGTGGTACATGCCTGTAATCACAGCGCTGAGGTGGCTGAGGCAGGAGGAGCCCCGAGGACTGGAAGCCAGTCTGGATTGCACGGTATGCTACATAGTGAGACCCTGTCTCAAACCAACCCCCCAAAAAAACCTCAACATAGAATAGCCTATGCTATGGACCCTGGGAGGGCCGACTCCCAAGGCCTGACGCATCATCTGTAACTCTGTCATGTGTCCCTTTGGGGCAACTTGCTCCTCCCAGGCTCCAGGAAGTCTACTAGGGCTTTCAGTGATGTTTCCTATTCCTGATGTCTTTTGGTATCTTCTGCCTGCAATAAACATTTGATTATTTCTTTTTCTTTTCTTTTTTAAAAAATTTTATTTATTTATTTTTTCTTGTTTCAGAACTTTTGTTTGTTTGTTTATTTTTATGGCTGGCTCAGTGTGCCCTGAGGGCAGGGCTGGTGCAGCATTTGGTGCTGGGGATCGAACCGCGGTCCCTGCAGCCGCCTAAGCTTTCCTAAGCAGGTGCTTTAGACCACTGAGCCATCCTGCCAGGCCCCAAAATTACAGTTTTGAAGTAGCCACCAAAATTATTTTTTGGTTTGGGGTCACTGCAACATGAGGAACTGTATTGTGAGGTCACGGCATTAGAACGGTTGAGTACCACTGGTCAACAGCGTGTTCAGGGTCTCACTACTAGATCAGACTTGTAGGAACCCGCCTGTTTACAGCCTCCCAAGAGCTGGGATTTCAGGCGCACTAGTCTTAATCACTGTCTCAGCATGCCTCTGGTGTGGGGCTGGCATGGCAGGTCTGGGGATCGAAGCCCTGCCCCCTGAGCCTGCTTGCTGGTGCTTTAATCTGTTGAACTGTTTGGCTGGCCCTGATGATTTATTTTTCAGCTGGATCCACCAGACTCCTGCGAGCAGGAGGAGCAGGCACCCTGTCTCAGGCCCTCGCTGTGCCCTACCCCATGCCACTCAGCCCACTGCTCCTTGCCAGTCTGTTCCTTGTCGCAGTTATGGAATCAGCCCAGCCCTTGCACAGTGCCACTACTGAGTGAAGATCTGGCGCTGTGAGTGGCTACTGCCGTGGGCTCGGGGATTACATGACTTCTGGCAGTCAGCGTCCTAGAGGAACAGCACAAAACGGGAACCTGCAGGGAAGCAACCCCACCTCTTGATCCCCCGTGCTCCAGGCAGGTAGCTTGCGCTTTGTTCTTCAGGTTCCCTGGGGTGTTGGATACAAGTGTGGTTTCTTTACCAACAATTTTCAGTTGGACACTGTGAGGTTAAAAGTAAAGGTGCACGTGGCCTTGAGGCTAGCCGACTCGTAGAGTAGTACGACCCAGGGAGCTGAGTTCATACAGGGTGAAGGGATGGCCCTCAGCTTCCTGTCTAGTCAAGAACCGACCGCGCGCAGGTCTCCTCTGCTCAGAGCCAGAAGTCTTTCCAGGACACCAAGCTTGGTTGTCAAACACTATTTCCTAGCTGGGGTGGTAGCGCACGCCTATAATCTCAGCACCTGGGAGGCTGAGGCAGGAGGCTCCCCATGAGTTCACCTGAGCTCTTTAGCGACTTCAAGGCCAGCCTGGAATATATAAATGTCTCCAAAACAGAAGCATTCCCTCATAAAGCATTTCAATTCGTGCAGCAGGCCGAATCCAGAGAATGGATGGCCTGCATTGTTATCAGAGGCGGTCCGTTGGTCAGAAGCAATCTGACATTCCTCAGAAACAGCATAGATTTACAGGGAAGCCCCCTTGAGCTCTCATCTCGTCTGCCTGTTTAAAGAAATACCACGTGTGAGCTCTACTGCATGGAACCTATTATCTTAGATTTATTAGTTGTCACATTACTGGTTTATTACAGGAACCACAAAAGCCTTCAATTAGATTAAAGCCATGCTAAAGCACTTAGTTCTGTATACTGAGTGTTTTTAGAACTGACTGATGTTTATCTTTCCAGATGTTGCTATGCTAACATTCTGCAAAATAATTAAATCAGATAGTCAGATTGATATTATATACATACGTATTTTTGTGAGAAGGTCTCACTGCATACTGTAGGCTGGCAGGAAAAGTTTAGCAAATATAGGCAAAACAATGAGCAAATTTTCACAACTAGCTGAGGGTAACCGTCATCCTCCATCCTCTAGCCCAGTGGTTCTCAACTTTTCTAATGCTGTGACCCCGCAATACAGTTCCTCATGTTGCGGTGACTCCAAACCAAAAAATAATTTTGTTGGCTACTTCAGAACTGTAATTTTGCTACAGTTATGATTTGGAATGGCTTTAGGCAACCCCTGTGTTTTGGTCGTTTGACCCCTGCCGGGGTCGCGACCCACAGGTTGAGAACCGCTGCTCTAGCCAGCCCTTACAGCAGACCTTATTTTTTTTTTAAATTTTATATATTTATTTATTTTCCTTGCTTCAGAACCTTTATTTGTTTACTCACTTATTTTTTATGGGCAGCTCAGCCCGCCCTGAGGGCAGGGCTGGCGCAGCATGTGGTGCCGAGGATCGAACCGCGGTCCCTGAAGCCGCCCAAGCTTTCCCAAGGAGGCGCTTTAGACCACTGAGCCATCCCGTGGGGCCCCTACAGCAGACCTTATGATTCTCCTATCTTGCAGATAGTGCAATGAAAGATGTAGCAGTCCTGCATCTCAGCCAGGACCCCACGAGGGAAGCCAAGATTAACGGGACAGTGCGCGCACATGGCCCTTAGTGCAGTGCTGGGTGGGTCAGGTGTCATGTAGACACAGGAGGGAGGTTTGGGGAGACACAAACGAAGTCTAAGAGCATGAGGTGAAGCCGTGGAGAAGATGCTGTGCGAAGTGTGGGCTCTGCGAGGGCAGGGTGTGAGTGCAGAGCTCTGAGCTCGGCCACCGCGGGAGGAGTTCTGCTGGTGATGTGAGTGGAAAGCGACCTTGCCCACAAGGAGAGTAGAGGCAGTAACTCGGCCTCACCCCGGCGCCCCAGGGGGGTGCTCTAGAAGCCTAGAAAAAGTGACAGCAAGACTGGTCAAGGTGAAGAAGGGCAGGCTGCCCTGGGAGTGGGCAGAGAGGCAGAGGAGAGGGATGTGGCAGAGCTAAAATACCATGCAGAACGGGAGGCCTCCTGAGAGCTGTGCTCCGCAGCAGACCCATGTGACACGCTGCCCCATAAGGCCACCATGAGCACAGGAGAGAGGCTGGCTGTGGTGGTGCCCACCTGGAAGCCCAGACATCAGGCTGAGATGGGAGGACGCTGAAGCTGCCCTAGACAGCTGGTGAGAAGCCCTTTGTCCCCCTCCCTGAAAGCTTGGGGGCGTAGCTCAGTGGTAGAGTGCTGGCCTAGCACACATGTGGCTCTGGGTTCAGTGCACAGCACAGTGGATGAATGAATGAATGAATGAACAAGTGAATGAGTGAGAGAGTGAGTGAGCGAGTGGGCCACCAGGGCTTGGCCACGTACATCATGCACAGTTCCACCCAGAGCAGCCATTGCAGCGGAGTGCCAGGATGGTCCTGCGGAGACACTCTGACGGGCCTGGTGTCGTCCTCCAGGTTGTGCATTAAACCGGAAATCTTCACACAGTGCTTGTCATCCACAAAGACTACATGGACCCCAGAATGGGGATGTGATTCCTGGGGTACCATTACCATGATGTAGTGGATGATCTGTTGGGAGCTTTGTCCTTTCTGTCCCTAAAACTCTGGGCTTAGGAAGGGCCACCAGTCTCAATCCTCCCAACCAACTGGGCCCTCCAGGGGACTGCATGAGCCCCACTGAGTCAGGAAGGATAGCTGTCACCTTGGAGCCCTTGCCTCCAGGGCCTCACAGGAGGAGGAGTTGCCATGCTGGAGGTGCGGACAGGGCTGGGGAGACACCGTGCAGAGTCCAGGTGCACCGGGGCCTTTCCTGCACTCTGAGCCCTGGTACCCACTTGCTGTGCATGGCACTGCTGGCCCAAAAAAGTCTGGTGACTGGAAGGCTCTTGCGACCTAGCAATCAAGACTGCGGTCACATTGCCACAGAGCAGTCCTTTGCCCTACCCTTCCTGACTCGGTGGGGCTCATGCAGTCCCTTGGAGGGCCCAGTTGATTGGGAGGACTGAGACTTTGGGCCCCCCAATATTTAAATTAAAGGAATGGTTTACAAAACCACATGGATGGGGCCCAGCAGGATGGCTCAGTAGTCTAAAGCGCCTGCTTAGGAAAGCTTGGGGGGCTGCAGGGACCGCGGTTCGATCCCCGGCACATGCTGTGCCAGCCCTGCCCTCAGGGCAGGCTGAGCTGGCCATAAAAATAAATAAACAAACAAAAAAAAGTTCTGAAACAAGAAAAAAAAAAAAAAAACCTACATGGATATCAAGTAATTCAAAATAAAATTGAAAAAATAGGTAGAAGAAAACATACCATTTATTTATTTATTTATTTATTTATTTATTTATTTATTTATTTATTTGCAGTACTGGGGATTGAACTCAGGACCCTGTGCTTGCCAGGCAAGTGCTTATTCTGCTGAGCTATCTCCTCCCACCCAAAAATATACCATTGCCATGTTTATGTTAGGGTTGGAAGCTTGTGGCTCTCCACATTTACCTCTTTAGTTTCCAACTTTTTGTAACAAAATTTGGTGGCTTGTACAATGGGGATTTAATTGAATGTTATTCAGCCAAGCTTTTAAAGGTAGATCTCATTGTTTGGCTGTTTTTCTGTTGTTAAGTAGGAGTAGCTTTGGCAGTGAAAGACAGGTGAGCAAATGCTCTTTTGAAGACTATTTATATATTTATTGTCTTTTTGAGACAGGGTCTCACTATGCAGTTCAGGCTGGCCTTGAGCTCACTTTTGTAGCCCAGGCTGGTCTCGAACTCGCACCGATCCTCCTGTCTCAGCCTCTCGAGTGCTGGGATTACAGGCATGTGCCACCATGCCCAGCTGAAGACTATTTTTAAAGAGAGAAAGGCTTATGTAGCTCATCGTTTGTGGAGCTTTCAGTCCATAGTTGGCTGGCTCCAAGACCAAGGGGTGTGGCAGAGGGCCAACAGTTCAAGGCAGCGGAAGACAGCAAAGCAATAAGGGGAGCAACCAGCTTTGGTGACTTTTGTACCAAGTCATATGCATATTTAGGTTGGATGGTCACTGATAAGAGCCTGGACGCAGTTAGGGGAATGCCACACATGCTTGTTAGAAAGGGGCTTTTGCACCTGTCTATTTTTCACCCTCTCTCTCTGATGTCAGATATGCCTGTTATGGTTTATCTAGTTGTCCTCCAGCCCCACCAAGGCTCATTCAGTCCTGGCCGGGCTTCTAGAGTCTGTGACCAATTCATGATCCAGTGCTGGGACTAGGGGTGTGAGTGCCACACCCACGGGTAGCCTGAATGCAGTGTAAGGGAGAGAGGCCTGCCTTCTGCCTCTGCTGCTGCCGCCTCTGCCCCTCCCTTTTTGCTGTTTTGCTGTTTCCTCTCACCATGAGCAGCTGTCCTCTGCCATGTGCCACACTGCCTTGGAGCCAGCCAACTATGGACTGAAACCTTCACAAACAGTGAGCTAAATAAACCTTTGTTTCCCTAATTTTGGGTGTTGGGTATTTTGTATCAATGAGAGAAAAGTAACTGAGACAATTCCCTACAGAGTGACTTTTTATTTTTGCAAATTTTAAAAATTCTTTTCCATTTATGTATCTGGCATAAGGTCTCACTATGCAGATTGGACTCATAGTGATTCACCTGTTTTTAAGCCTCCCAAGCACTGGGATTATAAGCACAAGGGCCACCATGCCCAGGCTCAGTTGCCATCTCAGTCCACCCCAGGGGGTGGGGCTGGCACAGCATGCCAGGGATCGAAACCTTGGGCCCTGCACTCTGCGTAAGCAAGTGCTTTAGTTCACGGAGCTATCTAGTGAACTAAGATAGTTCTTTTTTTTATTTTTCGTGGTACCAGACATTGAACTCAGGATCTTATGCTTGCCAGGCAGGCGCTTATTCTACAGAGCTATCTCTCTGGTCCCCAGAGTGACTTTTAAAATCCCTTTTGTTCTTAAATAATTTTGTTCGTAGCATCCTTGATCAGCTTGTCAGCCAGCTCAGAAAACTCAGAGCCATGTGAGGACTACTGGAGCTCAAGTGTTAGCACCTCATGGGTTCTAGCAGTGCGGAGTGTGGAGTCCACAATGCTACAGGACTGTCCCCTCCCTCCAGCTATCTTCCGGGTATCCTGGGATTAGTGGTTCTCAGTGGAGGGTTGTTGTCCACTAAGAGACCTGCAAAATGTCTGAAGACAGTTTTGGTTGTCACAGTGGGAGCCAGAGGAGTGGGGGATTAGGATGGTGAGGAGTGTCAGAAGTCTGCTGCTGGTGCCCCAGGGTGAAGGCTCTTGTGCTCCTTACCACAAGGATTCCACCCTCTCCTACATGGAATCTTCTAGCCCTACCTCAGTGATCCTTCCAAAATAAAAACCTGCTTGCTTGCCTGCAGAGCACGCTACTTCTTGGGGTAGGTTTTGCATAAGGTTCCCCTTTGACAGTCCCCAGCCACACATGAGGACCATTTTCCGTGCATGGTGGGCCCCCTCCCCTGCTGCCGGGACATAGCTACTCCCTCAGGTCTCTGCTGACTTCTCCAGGCTGGGCTGGGGGACTCCTATGTGTCACTGTTAGAGGTCAGAAGTGGGTCACAGGAAGGCCTTGATGTGTGTCTGTCCACCCCACTGCACAGTGAGCCTGCTGAGGTCAGGAGTGCTCTTGAACCAGAATCCTCAGGGAGGCCTGCGCGGTCGGAGGCAGTGGTTGGACTCACCCAAGGCCGCCTGCACGGCCCACTTCTGAGTGGCCAGGTTTACAAAGTTCCAAGACTGTAGGTGTGCGCCACCACACCTGACTTGCTTCTCATCTGAAATGTTCTTTCATGGCTCTGTCACTCCACCTTCTTCAAGGACCAGACTTTAGAACCGAATCACCAAGATCAATTGAGCTTTGTTGTTTTCCAGGTCTGTCTGACCTTAATCCACCTACACTGAGGGCCCTGTATGGACCCCTGAGCCCTAGTCAAGAGGCCGAAAAAATGATGCAAGGAGTTGCGTGGTGCTCCCGGCGAGCCTAGCAGACCGGACAGCACCCACAGGTGTCTGTCTGGGCCCTGCCCTCTCCCTCTCCCACCTGGCCCAGCAGCCTTGGGAAGGCGTTCCAGCCGCGACTCAACTGTTACGAGATCTGCTGAGCGATTAGGAAAGCAGGCGGTGGTGGAGACATCTGAAACCCACAACCCGGGTCAGTAATGCAGAAAGCACAGCCAGGGGCTTTCACCCTGGGTTTCCAGAAGGAAGCCGAGACGAGAGGGGTTCTTCGCTGAGGGTCAGTTAGGCTGAGTGAATCTGGTTCTTCCAGCGAGGCAGGGACAGCTGGGACCTTCATGGGGACCTAGTAGGGGTGACTGCAGCCGGTTGGGAGGGCGCAGGAGTTGGAGCCGGGCTGCAGCAGGACTTCAGCAGCACCGAGCCGAGACTGGTCCCCTCTGGGCACCACAAGGCCGAAGCCTGGTCCGGGTGTCGGTCCGCAAACAGTAAAAAGCGCTAACTACAAACCAGGTTTGGGTGACTTTTCCGTGATTCGGTTAGTAGAGCGGGTTCTAGGCTGCGGTTCCCGCTGGAGGCCTGATCTCTGGGTAGGCTGTTCAGGGGCTGGGGCTGGAGAGCTGCGCAGAAGCTTCCAAGGCCAAGAGCTTAGGAGAAGCACCCAGTGAGAGACAGAAGCTGCCCCGTCTGCGCCCCAGTACTTGCGGCGCGGCAGGGCGCCAGGGGAGGCCCGCGGTGCTGCCCCTCCCCGGCCCGCCCCGCCCCTCCTCGACCCCGCCCCCACCCCTACTCGGCCCCGCCCCACGCCTCCCCGGCCCCGCCCATGGCCGTGCACGGGAGGCGGGACCGGCGCGCCTGGCGTCATGGCGGAGGCGGGTACCTTCTCTAGTGAGAGGGGCTGGCCCACGGGGCGCCGCGGAAAGGCGGGGCCTGCCGCGGGGCGGGGCGGGGCGGGGCGGGGCGAGCGGCGCCGGGCGCTGGAGGGACGCGATCGCAGGCGGTTTCGGCCCTCGAGAACCGGACGCTGAGGGAACCGGCCCTGCCTGCTGCCTCGCGGCGCTCGCTGCTCAGCCCGGGCGCACTCGCCGGGCCCCGCGCGCTAGCTGCCTCGGCGCGAGCGTGGCCGGGACGGCGCGAGCGCGGCGCACGCGGAAGTGGTGAGTGCGGGCCCAGCGGCGGCGGGGCTTTCCAGCCGGCGCAGGACGCGGGGTGCGGGGAGGCCGGAGCGGTACCTTCCCTGTTCGCCGCCCGAGCCCGGGCGCGCACCGCGACATCCTGTTTACCGCGGCGACGCTGGGGCCGCGAGCACGCGCGCCCGGGTCGGGCCGGAGCTAGGCCGCAGGGGTCCGAGTCGAACCTGGAGCTGGGCCACGCCTCGCCCTGCGGGTTCTGTCGGACCGAGAGTGGGCGCGGAGACCGCGATCACTGTGGGCATCTGGTGCCCTGAACTGGCCTGGCTCAGGCTCCTGATCTGGCGGAGAGCCTCGACAACACCCTCGTGTCGGGTCCCGGGCCTCAGGGTAGTGTGGACTGAAGGACCTCGGGCGGGCCCCGCGATCGGTGTCCTCGGCACCGTCGTCGTGTGTCCAGCTTTGGGTGGCGATCTTTGCGTTCTGGGCGGAGCCCCTTCGTGCCACCCCTTACGTTACCTCAGCTGTTGCAACCCCAGGGGGTCCACCCGCTCTGAGCTACTAATGTGGCTCCTCGGCTCCTCGGTCAAGTCCTAGTTTTTTCTTAGCGGTGTAAAATTGCCTTTACTTCCTTCAGGGAGGAGGGCGTGGAAAACCCCCGGGCTGCGACATGATGGCTGTAGTGCCAACAGCTAGATGTGACCACGGAGTGCTTGGTAATTGGCTGCTTGTAGATAAGGTTGAGTTATGTGTGGGCTCACACCATGGAATAAGTTTTTTTCTTGTGGTATGGGGATCAAACTCAGGACTTTGCGCTTACCAGGCAGGCGTTTATGCCCCTGAGCTTCTATCTTTCTAGTCCGGAAAAAGAATTTTAAAGGACAACGTTTTGAATTGATTACATTTTTGTTCCTTCGTTTTTCAAACCCTGTCTTGGTCCATTTTGTGTTTTGTCTCTTGCCTTTGGTGGTGCTTAGGTTTCCAACATCAGGGAATCATTTTCAGGGAGGGATCAAAGTGGTGTTTTGTGAAGATTTATGGAGTCCTGCTTGTTTAAAGACTCACTTACAGCATATCTTGCATAGGAGTAATCATGAGATTTTCTTAAATCCGTGTGTCATAGTAACTAGCACTTCTGTTATGTATTATCTGACTTTCTGTATGTAACCATATAACTGGTACTACGTAACTCCTAGCGCTAGAATTTTGAAGTTAATGTTGTAGCCATTTAAATTGTTTCTCTCATTTCACAGTATACTAATTATTTACTATCTTTGGGAAATGACCACAGAGAGTGATTTTTTTTTTTTTTTTTTGAGTGACTTTCACATTGGGAAAATAATTGAACATTTTCAAAAAGATTTCCATTTCCATTTGTTGTGATTTAAACCAAAGGCAGTTTTAATATCAGCTTGGCTACAGCTGTACTTGAAATTATTTCTCTGGTTATTTGATAGCCACCCTTTACAGATCCAAGGTGTCAAAGGGACTAGGTTACGAAATCTTTTTGGTTTGGGCATTTTGGGTGGAAATAAGGAATTTTGAGGATAGGGTTGCTTTGCAGGAATAAACTTGGATTAAATATCATGAAGAAACTTAATTGAGGATTGTGAGGTGTCAGGTGAGATTCTAAGTTTATAAACTAGTGGTAGGGGCCCGATACGATGGCTCAGTGGTCTAAAGCGCCTGCTTAGGAAAGCTTGGGCGGCTGCAGGGACCGCAGTTCGATCCCTGGCACCACATGCTGTGCCAGCCCTGCCCTCAGGGCAGGCTGGGCTGGCCATAAAAATAAATAAACAAACAAAAGTTCTGAAACAAGAAAAAAATAAAATTAAATTAAAAATTCTTTAAAAAAATAAACTAATGGTAGACCGCCAGCTACAAATGCTATGCTAATATTATTGAGGTTACCACTCACTTTCTTCGATGTAAGAAATATTTGGAAGATCGCCCAAGTGAAACAAGTGTGGCGATCATGCATAGATCTACACCCATTTTTACAGAGAAGCCTAAGTATGAACTGGCTTGGTGAGGCCTCTGTTTTCTAGCCTCAGATTCCTGTGCCTTCATTTTGTGTGTTCTTATTATGTGCTAATGAGATGATAATGTGCTAGTAAAAGATTTGTCTGAGATGTGCCTATCTGAGAAAGAAAATTTTCTTGTTCATTTCCATATTAAAAAAGTATCCTGTCAGATGATTGGGGTTTGGTTAAGGAGCTGAGCCCTGCTGAGCAGGCAGCCTCCTTCGCTGGCAGGGGGCAGTGGCTGGCGGTGTGGGGGGT
>PVJA010044021.1:0-16405 GCA_004027025.1 Myocastor coypus | reverse complement strand
TGGAAATGGACATGAAAAAAAAAATAGACTTATACCGTCACGGCCCCTGGTAACCACCTTTGTAGTTCTTGCTTTACTCATCTCAGGAATCCAAGCTGGGATTTTGCTGTTTGAGAGAGTAGCCTCAGTGGATGCAGTACTAAATGAGGAATAGGCTAAGGGTTTCTCTCTCTTTGTGCTGCTCTTCTTCCTGTGTCCATTTCCATCCACTTGCCCACTCTAGGAGACTTACATGAAAAGTCAGGTGCAGTTTTGATGGATGGAAGTACTCTGAACATCCCCAGAAATAGTAGCTTTAAAGAAAAAGTCACCCTTCATATCTTTGTCCTTAACTCAACGGTGTTTACATTATTAAAGAAATACCCCTGTATCATCACTGGGATGAATGGCAGGCTACATGTGAATAAATAACATCATTAGGTCCCAGCAACTGGGGATGAACCAACTTGAAGTACTGAAACTGAGACTGACAGAGGAAGGAAGAAAATGAAATTGATATGAATCTCAGATGACAACAGTCCTAGAGACTTGCCACATGAGGGGTGGGACAAGATAATAAGTTATTTGTCCCCACTCTTTCTCTTGCCAGGTCTACTGAAGTACAGTCTCTACCAGATCACATATAGATCCTAAAAACAGCCAAGAGGGCACCCTCTCCCCATCTGGAGATCTGAAATATTGCCACAAATGGACAATTGTGTGAATCAGCTAAGTGGCAATCTGATAAATTTGAAAGACTGCAATCCAGTTGTTCTCAGATACTACAGGTTTACCCAGATTCTTTTTTTTTGCGGGGTGGGGGTGCGGGTACTCTTTGTTTTTGTCTTTTTGAGACAGGGTCTCACTATGTAGTTCAGGCTGCCTTGAGCTCACTTTTGTAGCCCAGGCTGGTCGCAGACTCACATCTACCCTCCTGCCTCAGCCTCCCAAGTGCTGAGATTACATGTGTGTGCCACCACGCCCGGTTTTCTTTCTTTCTTTTTTTTTAAGACACATTTATTTAGCGTCATGATCAGACTATTACATTTAGCAATTAACAGCATGGGTACAAAAAAAGGTTGACATTAAAACCCTTTGTAGGAATGCTTTACGTTTTGCACAGAACAGAAACTAAAATAATCTGTTATACAATTATTCACAAATACAGTCCTCGAGTTTTTTGTCCATACACATGAGTATTGCTTAAAACATGGATTCTCAGGGCCTGGTAGGATGGCTCAGTGGTCTAAAGTGCCTGCTTAGGAAAGCTTAGGCGGCTGCAGGGACTGCAGTTCGATTCCTGGCACCACATGCTGTGCCAGCCCTGACTTCAGGATAGGCTGAGCCAGCCATAAAAATAAATAAACAAACCAACAAAACTTCTGAAACAAGAAAAAAAAATAAAAATAAAAATAAAATAAAATAAAATAAAATAAAACATAGATTCTTTGTAGCAGCTAGGCCCTGTCTCCACTGTGCTTGGCTGAGTTCACAAATCCATTGTAACCTGTAGCTTCCCTATCACTTCTCTGAGTCTCTTCTCCTGCTAAGCTTTGTTTCCTGGAAGTGTTTAAAACCTTCTTCTACTGCTGTAGCTGCTGCTGCTTCTGGAGCCACTATAGCCACCTTGATTTGGTGGTTTGGGAAAATACTGTCCTCCACTACCATAGGGCATCTGGCAGTAAGAATGCTGTGGTGAGTTATAGAGTCTAGTACACTTCCATTTCTGTTCTGAACATATGTAAACATCTCAAGTTATTTCTCCTTCCTTATTCCACTGAAACCCAGCACAGAAGATTCTTTCTTTGAGTTTCACCTTTAGCTTGTCCTAAGTGATTCAGCATAAAATGTGAATACTCTTGCCTGAGGTATGCTCTAAGACAACTCAGAAACTATAGATTTTAGCTGCTTGCTTTTTTCTCTAACTTATATAAAAGGGCACTGTGGCACAATAACTTAAGTATATTTAACTGTCCCTAGCTATACACTTTTAAATGGCTATGATAAAGCCGTGTGTGGTGGCACGGGACTGTAATCCAAGCTATGTGGGTAGCTGAGGAAGGAGGACTGCAAGTTAAAATTCAGCCTGGGCAACTCAGCATGACTGTCTCTTCTTAGGCTGCAGGTGAAGTAACAGAAGAGCTAAAAGAGGATTTCCCATCAAACATTTTCACTGAGGCCATTTTTGTGTTTATCTAGACTGACTAGTGACGTATGTAATGTACTTATACTTTGTCAGCCACAGTCATGCTCGCCTCCCTTCCCATCCCCTCCCCTCCACTCCCCTCCCTTCCCTTTCTTTCTCTTCCTTTTCTCCTGCTACTCTTACAAAACCCACAATACTTGATTCTTGCCCGCATTCTCTTCTCTATTCACTGACGCTAACCCCTGAGGAACTGCATTATTAAAATATACTTATCTCTTGTACTCTGAATAACTAATATGAACAATATGCAATGTGTTGATTATTGTTTCTTATCTACTAACCTGCTTTTAAAATCTATTTTTAAATTTAATTTAATTTAATTTTTTTTTTCTTGTTTCAGAACTTTTGTTTGTTTGTTTATTTATTTTTATGGCCGGCTCAGCCTGCCCTGAGGGCAGGGCTGGCACAGCATGTGGTGCCAGGGATCGAACCATGGTCCCTGCAGCCACCCAAGCTTTCCTAAGCAGGCTCTTTAGACCACTGAGCCATCCTGCCGGGCCCCAAAATCTATTTTAATGAAACTTTTCTTTAAAGAAAAAAATTCTTGACTGCAGTCCCAGAGAGGCCCTGTCAATGTAATATTATTGTAATATTTCTTTTGAGATGCACAAGTCTCACTATGTTGACCAGGCTGGCCTCAGATTATTTTTGGATCAAGTGACCTTCCTACCTCAGCGTCCCATGGATCTAAGATTGCAAATGTACACTGTCACTGCATGGCTTGTCATAATAGTTTTAAAAAGGGAATCATGGGCCTGATGGGAAAGGGAATTAGAACAAGACAGTGACACAGTTGTGTGCACTTTTCTGGTCAGCCCAGATTCTAAGAATGAGGAAAAATCTCTCAGAAATTGGGAAGCTAGTCTTCAAGTACAGCATTAGCAATCTTCTTTGTTCAGTACCAGTATACTCTCCATAATGGAGTTTTAATTTCCCCTACCTCACTATCCAAGGCTTTCCCTCGAGGAAGAAAAAGGAAAATATAACTTAATACTATGTATACTCGTAATTGTTATATTGGTCTCAGTAATTTCTCGTAAACAATCTCAGGTGATTCTTAAATACCCACAGCTGTGGAGACTGCAGCCCAGAGGGTTTAGCAGCTCTGGAAGAGAAACAATGTCCATTCACTGCCTGTGTGGGAGCTGGACACAAGCTTCTCTGCTTACTGGTCCTAATCTCTCTCACCACACCACAGTGTATTTTATGTATTCACTAGGTAAGGTTGTTTGGAAAGCAGCCCAGACCATATTTTCTTTGCTGATACAAATTTTCTGTAGACCTTGGGTTCATAAAAGCAACAACAAATTGAAAAGGTGATGGTAACCGGAATTCAATGAAAGACTCCATTTATATCCTTCTAGAAAAGTAAAACTGACAGTACAAAAATATGTCTATAATGCAAACAAAGCTTCTGTTCATTCCAGACACTTTTTATGGTCCTCGAGGTTGCACCGAGGCCCTCCTCCATGCTAGGCAAGTACTCTATCACTAAGCTACGATCTCAGGCCTACCTTATACTGTTCCAGACACTTGACCTCAAACCATTTCCACATCCCTTTTTGTTGAAAGTCTCAAGTTACAAGCAGGGAAACATGGTCACCCTTCCATTTCATCATTAGTAGAGAACAAAGGTCTGAATCTGAACAGAAATAGGATCTGATATGCGGAGTGTAGTAAAAGACTGCTTCATGGAGTATAAAGAAAAGCAGTCTAATCTATTACAGTGTTTGTCATCTTTAAAATCATATTAAAGACAAAACTAACATCTTGCTATTTGCCTATCAACCCATGCTATTTGGGAAAACTTTAGCGAAATTGGGGGTTGGCCAAGCATACAGCTTTTTTTTTTCTTATCTTTTATCTTTTGCTGACCACAACGTGATCACATGAATGCTGTTGACCACCCAGTGGCTGGGAGACCATTGAGTGCTCAGACTTCTGGGAAGCTTCATTATCTGGAGCATGGTTCATCTATGAAAATAGTTGAAAAAAGCAATTGGCCAGTAAAACAAATTGTTCTCCTCCAGGCTAGTTCCCTGTTCTCACAAGGAGCGTTCTATAGCTGCTCCAGTTATAAGTTTTTAATGGGTACATGAAGTCATCATAAAAAAGGTTGAAGTGTTTTCTAAAGCAACAATGTTTTGCCATGGTATTCATTTCCCACAGATGTGGTATCAGTGCTTCTTTATGGTATTATCCCAACTATTCCCAGCTCCTTTAATTTGAGTTAAAGACATTTTAAATGTCTATGGAAAATATTAGAAATATGTGTATAATAACTCAACACCTAAAGAAGGCAGTATGCTTCATTATCAAAAATAACATCATGTCCCCAGTTTTACACAATAAATGAGCAAGAGTGCTACACTTGGACAATAGCTGGGCACTGCGTCCCATCCCCACCCCCAGCACGCTTTCCCCATCCCCCCAGGCCTCCGTAACATAGCTATCACCGCATTCCTTCTCATGTTGCCATTGCATTACATGGCTGTCCAGTGTCTGGCCCCTTCTTTAAGGAGATGGGCTGCCTTTGAACTGGAACTTGCTAAGGCAAGAATGTTGCCATGAGTTCCCAGGGCAACCTGAGCTATATACTTGGACACTGTCTCAAGATACCAAAAAGTTAACAATTAGCTTTTATAATCACTAATAAAAATGATCTGGGAAGCTTTTCTTTTCTTTTCTATTGTTTTCAATGCATCCTAAAAAAACAGAAAAAGGAAAGCAGGATATCTTTGTTTTGTGCTCATATTTGACAGGGCTTCAGAATTAAAATAAACAGACAATGAAACAATAAAGCAGGTATAACTTCTTTTTTTTTTTTGGTACCAGGAATCAAACTCAGGACCTTGAACATGCAGATATAACTTTTGAAATGCTTGCAAAATTAATTCATTCAGCTACATTTACTTTTTTTTTGAGCTCTTGGGCTCAATGAATCCTCCTAACTCCCAAGTAGCTAGGACTATAGGCACATACCCACCTTAAACATTTTTTTCACCCATAATTATTCACATCATATTGGATCTCATCATATAAAGATATCAAAACATCTCAACTCCCAAATCCAAAATCATTTCCAAAACCAAAGGAAGATTCATAATATAAAGCTGGATCTCAAGGTTAAGGTTTGAGAAAAGAGTCATAGGTTATTGTTTAAACTACATTTATTACCTGCTATCTACATTCCTCAAGGTTACAGAGCGGGGCATCTCAGGCTCTCATGTTCCATGGATGGGACTGACAATGACAACTTAATCAATATAGGGAATGCATTTAGAAGTTTTGGCGTAATACACCTGTAATGCTTAGCCACAGCAGAAGGCCAAGCTACTAAAACTGCCAAGTTACTTTTGAGATGACAACTGGGTAGGCAAGAAACCATATAATTTGAGGTCATAGATCTTCCTCTCCCATTAAGCCCCTTCCCATTCCAGTATCCATCAAGTCTATTCCATCTCAAACGGGTCTTCGTGCCCAGATTGTTCTTGCTGAATGACAAAGGGAAGGAAAAGATATCTGAGCTCTCTTCATTTTCTGTTTCTGTCCCTAAAGCCATGAAAAGCTGGATCTGCTGCAGTAATCCTGACCTGGCAGTGAAGCCCAATGGCTTTGCAGTGTGAGAGATCCCTGTGAGTCCCCAGAGCACCTGCCAGTCAGAATGACCAGAGTTCTGACAGACTTAGTTCTTCAGTTCAATGCCCCGTGTTGGTCGTGTTGGATTCGGTTCCCAGTGGGCTATGGTGGCATGGCATATAAGGGCTGTCTGAAGACAAAAGAGCAAAGGCAGTTTAGTGCAGCTGGATATGAGGGTTAGGGGTGGTAGCATGGGAAAAGAGAAAAACTGGTTAGGAGTGAATAAGGAGTTCTTCTTCCAAGGCCTTTGAAACAGTGTCTCCTGACCTTAGATCACTGGCTGGTCCACAGATGAGGCAAACCCTGGAAGAGGAAGAAAGGGCATGAGTCACACCCAGAAATAAGCAAGATGAGGAGGGCGCGAGCCACTGAGCTGTAGAGCTGGGACTATGGTTCTAGACCCGCTCTGCACCCTGCGGGAGGGCAGGCAGCATCTCAGGGGTGATCAGTCCGAGGCCTTCGACCTGAAAGCTGGTGGCTGTCTCGAAGTCGGTGTCCAGGACGCAACCAGAGGCCCGCTGAGGCAGGGCAGTGCAGGTCTGGGGTAGCTTCTGCTTTGCCTTGCGGAGCTTGCGGGAGCGGGTATAGGCCAGTATGAGACCTCCAGCCAGGCAGGCATAGAAGATCATGATGAGCAGGATGTAGAGATAGGCATCGTCGCCCTTGGCGCTGGTCACTTCGCGGCCCCCGAAAGTGTCAGGTGCGGGCCCCATGCCCATGCTCAGGTCCGAGCCAGCAACCAGGCCACTGCTGTTGCCCTGATGGTGCAGCTCAAGCAACAGGCGGCTCAACAGGTTTTGCAGCCATCTGCTATCGCTGCAATTCATGGCTAGCGGAGAGTGACAAGGCAGTTCCAGGACGCTGCTGACCTTACCCCTGGGCCAGGGGAAGCGAAAGGGCAAGTGGGCCGGCAGACCGCGATGGACAGCGACAGCAGTAAATCCCTCCTCTGGGGCTGCACACAGTGGTTGGGGGCTCAGAGGCCAGGCCTCCTTATCCCCTCACCCTTGCCCTCCTCCCTTTTTCCACCACGCCCAGTCCAGCCTGAGGCTGCCTCCTCTCAGCAGTCGCTGTCTGGCCGCCTAGGGGAAAGAGGACAGCTGATGGAAGAAGGAAATGGCAACAAGGGAGGAGTGGGAGGCCAGAGGAGACGCGCAGGAGGCAGAGGGGGCTTGGAATGTGTTAGGCCCCAGCCAGCAGAGGCTGGCAGGGCAGCCTGCTGGGGCCAAGCCTAAAACCCTGAGTGGCAACAGAGAATTCCTTCCCCTTTCTGGCCACCTGCCCTGCAGGCCTGGCTTTGGCCCAGATACAGCAGCTGGCACCCCAAGGCAGGACCTGCTGAGACACCCAAGCAAAACTTCAGATGTGTGGAGCAACAGAGACACCCCGGTCCAAATCTTATGGGAATTACTCCCACAGATAAGGACCTCGGCCTGTCTTTCTCATCGTCATATCCTATCTGCACACCAGTCTGAGGAAAGCACATTATTTTAAAGATGCTCTGGGCAACTTCTGTGCCTGGGTGGTAAATTCTTGTTTAGAAGCCAATGCACAGTGGGCCTCCAGGGGAGTCCAAAGTGCTTGGTGACTATCTTATCAGGCTCTTGGGAAGTATCTCTGCTCTGATCCCCATCACAATTTTTCAGGGAGCCCACATATTTTAGCACATTAGTGTACCATACACAATGTGATCTGATTTGGGGAGGGGATACATCATCTTCCCAGAATTGAAAGCAAGTTCTTCCACTAAGATAAACAGGAACAGGCATAAAGGTCTGTGTCTATACGTTCTCCGTGTCCGAGGATCTGAAAAGAGCTGGTTCTAGAAAATATGCTCACCTCATTTCCAGTTGGACAGGCTCACAGCTATGTGTCTCTCCAGGGCTCATTAGTAGGGTGAGGCTCTAAAAACTTCTAGGGCAGCCACTTTTCACAGGAGATACCTTTTATTTTAAGCAAAATTGAGACATTAAGACAAAGATTAGTTATGTTAAACTACATTTAGCTGAAAACAGACCAGGCTTCACAAAGAACAAAGGTTGATATGTAGATAACCAGGTAGAAAAAAAAATGAAGTAGTGCTAGTAATGTCTGGTTGTATACAGTTACCAAGTGAGAAAAGAAGAAAAAAAAGTGTACTCCATTATGCATACTTTACAAACTAAGCAAGCAGTTCAAGACTTCTCAGCCCATGGGCCACTCAAATTGAAGGTGCTGTGGATTTTTTTGTGTGTGTGTGTGTGGGACTGGGGTTCAAACTCACGACCTTGTACTTGCCAGGCAGGCTCTTGTGCCACAGAGGTATCTCCCCGGTGCTGCTGTGAATTTTTAAATTGAAGTTTTCTGGTACCTTTCACCCAGCCAACCTATAGCTCACTCTCTACTCAGGGCCTACAGCCTTCTAGGCACTGAAGTAAGCTTAGCACCAAACTGTAATCAAGATCTCAGGGGCCTGGCAGGATGGCTCAGTGGTCTAAAGCGCCTGCTTGGGAAAGCTTGGGTGGCTTCAGGGGCTGCGGTTCGATCCCAGGCACCACATGCTGCGCCAGCCCTGCCCTCGGGGTGGGCTGAGCCGGCCATAAAAATGAGTGAATAAACAAAGATTCTGAAACAAGAAAAAAATAAATAAATAAAATAAATAAAATTCTTAAAAAAAAAAAGATCTCAAACAGCTTCACTTTGCAACCATTGCATAGGCTTCAGAGACATTCCACCTGATCCTGATCACTGTTTCAGGGCTTTCAATTTGCCAGGGCCAGAGAAAGGATTGTTAAAGTGACTTGGAAATACCATAGAGCACAGCTGTAAACTTTTCTAAACGGTAGCAATCTAAGGATATAACTGTTGAAGTAAAATACCCTTTTCACAGTGGTTCTCAACCTTTCTAATGCCCTGACTCCGCAATACACTTCCTCATGTTGCGGTGACCCCCAAACCAAAAAATAATTTTGGTGGCTACTTCAAAATTGTAATTTTGCTTCAGTTATGATTCGGAATGGCTTTAGGCGACCCCTGTGTTTTGGTCATTCGACCCCCGCTGGGGTCGCAACCCACCGGTTGAGAACCGCTGTACATGCTCCCAAATACCTAGGGATTTGGGAGGGGAGAACTTTTTCACTACAACCTGAAGAGTAATCAGTTAAACTCAAACTTTTCAATGGCTTTATGAACTGGTAGCATTATTCTTATTCTCAGAAATGGAAGCCAAGTTTCAGATGCTTTAAGCAGCAAGATTATAACTATGAAGTTTGATCTTGTTCTTCTCAGATGTACACTACTCCCAGCACATGGATCGTATTCATGAGCTCCCTCCTTTTTCTTACCTTCTATTCCGTCTATATTACATTGCTTTCTGCCAAAACTTCTCTGTGAGTCTGTGACCCCCCCCCCGGGCAAATTCAAGGGTCTCTGAATACCTGCCTCTTTGACCTCAAGGATGACATTGATCTCAGCAACCACCCACTCCTTCCTGTACTGTCCTATGCTTGGCTTGCATGGCACCGTGTTCTCAAGTTTCTCTTTTTATCTGTCTGACCTGTAATTAACTGTCCTATTTGGCTCTGCTTCCTTCCTCCTCCCGTTAATTCTTGGAATCCACAAGGACTCAATCCTCGGCCACTTAATCTAAAAGTGTTTCCTTCCATAGTTTGACCTAGAACCTAGAATATATTTAGCCAAATTTGAATCTCTACCTCTAATTCTTCTTGATAGCATCTCTCAGATTCCTCGACTCCGCCATTTATGGTTTTATTTACATATGTTTCACCCAAGGTTTCATCATTTTCGGTGAATATGCAGACTAAGAATCTTATGATAGTGCTCTGTAATGATTTATGTCTAGGTGTTTTCCCAAAGCCTCAGGCAGGCATGGGGCAGCTTCTGGAGTTTGTGATGGATTATTGTGGGTGTGGATGCTGCACCTGCCCGAAGACAGGTAATTTGCATAACAACAGAAGGAGGAAAGAGAATTGAGCTGCTTGAGCTGCTGCTACTCCTCCCTTGCTCCCTTCACACTTGTTCTTTGCCTAGGCAATGAAAGGTTGTTCTATGCTATGTGCCACTCTGCTGTGGAACCAGCTAAGTATGGACTGAAAACTTTAGTAAGTGTAAGCTAAATAAACCTTTTCTTCTCTCATTTTGAGTGTCAGGTATTTGTCCCAGGAACAAGAGAAGAGTAACAGAAAGTCTCCCTGGCTACAACCCAGTACACCATGCTTTGGATAGAGTAATTATCTTCCTACGCCTCTGTCAGTTCAGAAGCCTAGCTGCTGCTCACTTCCATTATTGTGAAGCCCAATCTTAAGTCATCAATAGACACTATCTCCTCCTCAATTCTAGAAAAATAGCACATGTTACTAGTTACTACTCTGTGCCTTTAGCTCTCCTCAGAATTCAAATTCACTGCCTGCTGGAAGCCTTCGCGTTTCTGTTTTTGTTTTGCTTTGTTTTTGTATTTTAGGAAAGAGTCTACAGGGTGTTCAGGGTCTCACTACTAGATCAGAGTCTTAGTGATCTGCCTGTTTATAACCTCCCAAGAGCTAGGATTACAGGCGGGCACCACCATGCCACCATACAGGTATGCTGGTACGGCAGGCCTGGGGATCGTACCCCTGCCCCCTGCACCTGCTTGAAAGCATTTTAATCCATTGAGATATTTGTCCAGCTCCAGGAAGTCTTGTTCCATGCATTGCCTGTGCTGTCAGAGTCATCACAGTACACCCATACTGGTTCTGCCCTCGCTTAAATTTGCAGTGTTCAGTGGAGAGATCTTGGCAAACATATAAAGCACTATGGAAAGCAAGTATCAATGGTGTGCTTGTGTGTAACCCACAGACATGTGCAGAGCCTTGCACATAGTTACATATATTCATTATTCATAGTGCAGCTTTCTCACTTAACCACTGCGAGTATTCGCTGTGCCACTTACTATTTTTTATAACAGCATTTCGTTTTCTATATCGTGTTCCAACCTGAATCTGCTATCATTTATTTAAAGTAGCGAAGGGCTGGGGAGATAGCTCTGTGGCACAAGTGCCTGCCTGGAAAGTGCAAGGTCATGAGTTCAAACTCCGGTCCCACAAAACAAAACAAAACAACAACAAAAAAAGTAAAATAAAATAAAATAAAGTAGCTTTATTTTAAAGTTTCTGTTATTTCTAGACTTTCACTTTAAAAATAATGTTTTAATGAACACATACAACACTTTTTAATTTTATCAGAAGAAATTATGAGATAAAGCAAATTAATAATGCATAGAAGACTGTCATAGGAAGAATATATACACATAAGAAAGTGGTAACAGAAATGGAAAATAATAATAAAATGCAAATAAATAGGCTCAAAGACTCAGAAAGGAAAAAACAGCTGTGAGTGGAGAGTCTCGCTGTCTTTTAACACCAGATGCTGCTGGGCATCCATTCAAATTTCAGTCCTAGGCCAGGCTTGGATGGCTGAAATGGCAGTTTTTCCCTGACTCATTTAAAACTGGCAATCCATAAGCCTGGAATTGGTTCATATTCCTGCTCACCATTCCACCCTCCTTCCACCCTTGCTTCATACCTACTGAATAATCATCTGTTTATCATCTGGGATTCATCATTTGAGTCTTAATTCAATGATAATCAAGAATGTTGATAAGAAGTAATTTAGAATCATATATTCAGATTTTCAAGGAGTCTTAGGAAAAGTTGTGATTGGTGCCAAGGTTGATTTCAAAGTACAATAGGTATCCAAGACTGAATAGAAATTATGAAATGCTCTCACCATTCCTTGAGCCTATGATTGCTTCATACCAATCCTACAGCTCCACTGACAGTCCAGCTACCTGCCATAGCAACTTTTTGGAGCTCTTGGCGGCATGGTAATGACAGTTCCCTATGTCCATGCTACATACTGGAGCATAAACTATGATCACCGATCTGATTTATCAAGTGCCTAACATGTGAGACACTTATCTCACACATTATATTAAGTAAACTTGCCACAAATCTATCACACGGGCAGGGGTGATATTAAAATTATTGAACAGTGGTTTATCTTCTGCACTGACACACCACAATGAACTAATGAATAATCAGACTAGATGTTAGCTCAAAAATATCCAATATGCCCTTACAGAAACACAGCATCATGGGTCAGAGAAGTAGAAGAGGGGCATAGACTAAATAGCTTCCTGCTGCCCAGAAGATCAAATCAGGATATGATCGGCAGCTTCAAGACAGCTCGGTCTTCTAGAACTTCCCTTCCCTATATGGATGCTTCCTCTTGCTCCTAGTGCTTCTTGCAGGTACATGAAAATTTTGTTGCCTACCAACAGTGCAGTAACATACCTGCCATCTTTCCGCAGAAACGTCCTAAGGCTGTCACTAGATCAGCCTGTATAAAGTTTTGAAATGGAGTTTTGCTATGTTGTACAGCTAGATTCAACTGATGTGCTTCCTGTAGCCCCAGTGCAGCTAGATCTATATATAGGTACATGAATGGCTCCATTGGAGTGGGAAATAATCCCTTTAGTGTGCTCTTCAGTTCTCTGTGCTCTGGCTTAAAGATCACTTCCAACCATACTTACAGCAATAAATACTAAAAATGTCTTTAACACTTTCTGAACTAGGTGAAATCTCACTGTCTTTAGCAATTCCATAGTATAGGATCACAGTACTATACATCATCAATAGATGACTCCTACAGTCCTTTGGAGGATGGGTACTGTATTTATACTCTTTGTATCTCTCACTTTGCCTAGAATAAGCTTTGGCATATAATACGTCTTTAGGAAATATTTACTGAGGTCTGGGTCTACCCTCCCCATTAAAACTTTCTAAGTTCAAAAGAGTCCATATGGGATGTGAATATTTGGAGTTATGTTTTCCCAAGAAAATTTGTTAAGCAAGATTTAAAACATAAGGCAAAACTGAAAGAATTTGACAGTCCATACCTTAGTATTACTAGATCCTACCACTTATATTTTCTTTTTTAAAATTTTATTTATTTATTATTTTTTTCTTGTTTCAGAACCTTTGTTTGTTTATTCAGTCATTTTTATGGCTGGCTCAGCTCGCCCAGAGGGTAGGGCTGGTGCAGCAT
The DNA here is from genome assembly GCA_004027025.1 of Myocastor coypus. Classification (NCBI taxonomy): domain Eukaryota; kingdom Metazoa; phylum Chordata; class Mammalia; order Rodentia; family Myocastoridae; genus Myocastor; species Myocastor coypus. The sequence continues at coordinate 3,498 of PVJA010044021.1, read as the reverse complement.
GTGGTGCCGGGGATCGAACCACGGTCCCTGAAGCCGCCCAAGCCTTCCCATGCAGGCACTTTAGACCACTGAGCCATCCCGCTGAGCCCCATACCACTTATATTTTCTGATACATCCTTTATCCATCTTCTATCTATTCATGCCTCCATCTGTCTATCCATTATCTGACTTCAGCAGACTTAACTCCTCAGTACATTTCCTATATTTGTCATTCAGTTAACAGTCCTCTCTTTTTCTTTTGTGGGAAAATAGAGACATAATGAAATGCATAAAAGTTAACTATCCTATTTCTTACATTTGACAAATATTATATCAAGAAAGATATAGTCCTTTGTCACCACTTAAGAAATGTTTCCTTGTCTCTTCCTAAGCATTCCTTTCTCTTAATCCCACAGGGTGCCATTATTTTGATTTCTTCTATCACTGATTAGTTTTGCCTATGACTGAACTTTACAATAAATGTCATACAACCCAAATTCTGTTAAATAAGACTTTCATTTTATTAACACATTAATTGTGCATATTAATTGGATTCACTGTATACATCCATACATTTATACAATGTCCATTGATCATATCCAATCACTTTTTCAACCTAATTGCTTTCTCTGTCCTTAGTAATCCTTCTAAGTCTCTAGTAGTCACCCTTCTGTTTTCAGGCTGACTTTTAGTTTGGTTTTCAGATAATAGAAAAGAAGTGTTACTTGTATTTTTTAAAAACTTTATTATTTGTCTATTTGTTTCTTTCTTTGTTTATGTTATGGCTGGTTCAGCCTGCCCTGGGAGTGGGGCTGGTGCTGCATGTGGTACCAGGGATTGAACCATGGTCCCTGAGGTTGCCTAAGCTTGCCTAAGCAGGTGCTTTAGACCACTGAGCTATCTCACTGGCCCCACTACTTGTATTTTGGGGTCTTATTTCATGTAACATGATGTCTTTCAACTTCATCTTTTTGTCTTTGCTGAAAATGACAGAATTTAGTTTTTGTAGTTGAATAATGCCCCATTTTCTTTATACATTTATTCATAATGGTACTTAAGCTGATTTCATACTTTACCTATTGTGAACTATATTGTAATAAATGTGATCATTCTGGTATCTTTTTGCAATACTCATTTTACTTTCTTTACATATACATTCATAAATGGGATAGTTGGATCATATGATAGATCTATTTCTACTTTTTCAGGAAAGTCAATACTGCCTTCCAAAGTGGTTGCACTTTTTTACAATCCCATAAAAAGTAAATAACAGTTTCATTTACAAGTAAGAATTCTGGGCTGGCAAGATAGCTCAGCAGACTAACCATCTGCTTTAGCAAGTGCAGGGACAAGAGTTCAATACTAGGTCCCACATGCGCCACAGACCGCGCCCACAGGGCCCACTGGGCCTGGGACCAAATCTGGGCTTGGTGGCACAAGCTGTGTGGTGAGACCATGTATCAAATATATAAATGGAAAAAAAATCTCCAAATACAAGTAACATTTCTTTTCCTAGGTATATGTGGTGTGGGGGGGGTGCACTGCTTTGGCTCGAACCCAGGGCTATGCACAAACTAGGCAAGCATTTTATTTATTTATTTAATTTCATTGATTATAATAAGAAATAATAGTGAGACAGTTTCAAAACACGTTAATAGGCCAGCCACAATAATTAATACAATGCATATCATCTTCATAGTAGATGTTCAGAGTACAAGATGCAGACATGATAACTTTTCTAAACATTATTGGTACAAATATTTCTTCTCATTGAACTAAGAGAAAATAGTTGTACATATAGTTCAATAGTCCATAATAGTAGTGGGTTATCAGCAGAATTGGCAATGTTGGAAGTTGTTGACATGAGCCTTTTACAGCTCAGCATATTAATATAGCATTATTTTTTACACCTCATGGTTAAACTTTTCTGCTGGATGGTTAAGACCAAATTAAAGTATGACCTCTATAACAAAAACTATAACTTTTGTATCTGATAAGATCAGTCAAATCCCCTTAGGGTTTACCCTGAAATCATGTACAGCGTTTTGTAGAACTGTTGTCAGTGTCAGCCATCTGGATGAGTGATAGCCATTGCTTGACCAGTTTGCTCTCTGTGAAGCCCTGAGAGAATGTTTTCTCTCTAGGTGACTCTCCTTAGGCACACTATACATCATCGATCCCTTTCCTCTCTGGTCCCAGTCTCCTTGAAGAAAAAATTTGGGAAACCACTGAGTTATAGTGTGTCACAGCACAGGTTCTCTTATATCCTGAGTCCTCACTGACTTAGAGGGTCTGGGGCCAAAATATTGGCTATTTTTGTAGACATTTTTTTCCAATTTTTTTGATCTTAGGCAACCATTTTACAACTGAGCTGTATCTCCAGCCATTCAGCATGATTTTTGTTTGTAATTATCCATGTTGTTTCAAGCTTCAGTAATTTGTTCCTCTTTACTGGTTACAAATACTCCATTGAATGACTATACCAGTTTGCTTATTCTTTTACTGATACACACTTGGGGTCTTTCTTATTTTTGTCTATTAAAAGCCAAGCTGCTGCAATGTTCGTATGCAAATTGTTTTGTAGGCATGTGTTTTCTTTATACTTGGGTAAATACCTAAAAGTGGAAAATCTGCATTGTGAGAAAAATGTAGGTTAGTTTTACAAGAAACTGATAAGACTTCTTGCCAAAGTTATTGAATCTGTTCACATTCTCATAACCTATGAGGATTCTAATTGTTTGTGGTTACTTTTACAGACTTCTGCCTCAATCATATAATTAGTTTTGCACACATGAAATGCATTTACCCTTAGAAGACGACAAAGTCTAGTTGTGCTTAATTTTTAGTGAAATGTTGTTTTCCAAGCACTGTGTTAAACATTTTCCATGCACTAATCTCACTTAACCTTAATGCCAACCGTGTGAGGAAGGTACAGTAACATTTACATTATGTAGATGAGGAAGCTAAGGTACAGAGTAGTTAAGTAACTGTCACGTAGTTCATAGGCAGCCACATTGAGCTTCGCTAATGCATGAGCTTCTATTACCATGGCATTACAATGCTGCTGTCCAGTGTCTTATAGAGAGGGCAGCAAAAAATTTCCAATGAACTCTTAAGTCTTATCATTTTGTGATGATAGTGAGGGCCACAGAAGTCTTGCCTGAATTCTCCTACTACTTAACGATAAGAATATGAGACTCCAACTTTCTTAACTAGAAACCTTTCCATTTCACAGCACAGGCTTCTTCAGGGCTTTGGGGCATTTTGCATTTAATTTTAGCCTTTTCACAGTTTCATGGACCTGAAAAGAACTTGGAGAACTTTGAAAGATTTGTATGAATCTATGCAGGGGTCAGGGTTCAGTTCCCACCCCTGGGGAACATTGAGATAGCAATTGAGACTGGGCATAGTAACACGTGCCTGTAATCACTGCTCTTGGGACGCTGTAAACAGGTGGATCACTATAAGTCTGTCTACTAATGAGACTCTGAACACCTGTAGACCCTTCCATAAAATACA
>PVJA010044020.1:0-16411 GCA_004027025.1 Myocastor coypus | reverse complement strand
CAGGGCAGGCTGAGCTGGCCATAAAAATAAATAAACAAAAGTTCTGAAACAAAAAAAATAAATAAAATTCTTAAAAAATAAAAGAAAATAAATAGAAGGTTAAGAAGAAATACCGATATCTGGGCTCCCAACCTCAAGAATCTTTATCTCTTACGTTGGGGTGTTCCCCGGACTTTGTGTCTTTTTTTTTTTTTTTAATGGGTGGCTCCCCAGCCCTGGGGGTGGGGCTGGCATAGTATGTGGTGCTGGGGATTGAACCCCGGTCCCTGCGGTTGCCTAAGCTTTCCTAAGCAGGTGCTTTAGACCGCTGAACCATCTCACCAGCCCTGTTGATTTTTTTTTTTTTTTTTTTTTTTATCATAGGTGATTCCATGGATTTCAGCTCTGCTACCCTTATAGAATGATTCTCCACTTGTGGCCCTGGGATTAGGGAAAACTGCTCTCTGGGAAAGAGCCAGAAATGCAGGCTGTACTGTAGACCTACTGGACCAGAAATTCTAGGGATCTGTCTTATTACTCATTTTTCATTCTTTTCCTTTTTTCCATAGGAATTGAATCCAAGGCCTTTGCCCTGAGCTACATCCCTTGTTTGTGTTTTTGAGATAGGGTCTTGCTAAATTCCCCATATTGGGCTTGAATTTGTTGTCTTCCAGCCTTATAGGGATTAGAGGCCTGTGTCATCTGGCCTAGTCAGGATCTACCTTAATTAACCCTTGGGTGATTTTGCTGCCAGAGAGTAGAGCACCTGATGGATAGGTCAGCCTGGGAAGGATCTTCAGGAACTGGCATTTTCATAGTTACATGTAGGTGGTGTAGGCGCAGCCGTGAGAACAGCATTTTGGTAATTACTGGTTAAGACCAGCACTGGGCTAGCCAGATTGTCTAAAGCCACTGCTGTCTGGTGACCAGCCTCAGATGCACCATTTGTTTTCAACACAAACTGCTTCCCCTTATCTTCTCCTTAGGCTGCGTTTACAGGACCTGCCTTGCCAGATGTGAGGACAACGGACAATTTGGTGCCTCAGATTCAGCGCCCAACCTGTGGTCCCCTCTGGTGCCCACTTCCAGGTCTGACCTACCACTGCCCCTCCTTCTGGCCATCGTTTCTGCTCGCTGAGCTCAGGGTGCAAAGTGACCAGGCTTCTGAGACAGAGGCCTTCAGAGGTGGGGGCGCAGTTGCCTTGCAATCGGGCAGAGTAGTGTCAGTCTTCACCTGTGCTGCCCAAGGTCTTCCCCACCTTGAGCAAAAAGGGAGAAGTAGCTAAAGGCAAGGGATAGCGAAGACAAAGCAAGCGGCACCTGGGGGGTGGGGACAGTACCTGGTGCCCTACAATCCCTGCCCCCTCAGGGCCAGAGTCTTGATTCCAGTTCCATATACTTCCCAAATCGCCAAACAAAACAAAACAAAACAAAACAAAACAAAACAAAACAAAACAAAACAAAACAACAAAACAGAACAACCAATCAGATATCTGCAGGCCACTCCTAACCTCAACCACGCCATTGCCGGAGGGACACTTTCTGTCCTGGGAATGGGAAGGCAGGGCACCATCGAGGGCTTCACTCTGCTGGTGGACAGAGGGTCAGGTTGGCTGTGCAGGTGGCAACTGTCTCTTAGACCCAAGGTGGTGCCCGAAGCCCGCGCCCACGGTCCTGGGGAGGGGTGACTGGTGAGTCCCCAAAAGGCACACCGTCTGAGCCCCCTGCTGGGCTTCAAAAAACGACCTGCGGCGGCGTCTGCGCCCCAGTCCCTGGCTTTCGCAGTGCGCCCGTTCCGTTTTTCTCGCTACGCTCTTCCACGCTGCGCCCGGGCCCGCGGTACCTTCGCGGCGCCTCCAGTGCTCGTTCGGAGGCAACCTCGGCCGGGCGTCCCAGGAGCCGAGCCGCCCTCTGCGCACCTGCCCGGGCGCGGCGGGCGTAGGGCGCGGCGCGGACGCTGGGGGGGGCTGTGGCTCTCCGGCCGGCCGAGCCGCCCGGCTCCCCCCGCGCAGGGACAGCCGGGCCCGAGGAGGGGCGGCGGCGGTACCCGCACTTCCCGCTTGCGGTCTCGGAGGCGGCTGCCGGGCTCGGCGTGGCTGCGGGGCGGGGACGCGGCGGCCGCCTCCCGCTCTGCGCCGCTCCTCCCCGCGAGCGGCGCTCGGCCGGCGTCGAGGCGGCCATGGCGACCCGGAGCCCGCTCCCCACCCACCCGGCCCGCTCCGCCCTCCCCTCCGCCCCGCGCCACCTTTGATGGTTCGGACCTCGGCAGGCCACCGCCAGCCCCGCTTGTGCGCCCGGGCCATCGCCGCCGCCCGCGGGTATTAATAGCCGGAGCCGCCGCGCCCTCGCCAGCTGGGGCTCGGGAGCCGCTGAGCCCGGAGCCCGGAGCCCGGCGCCGTGGAGGTAGGAGCGGGCGGGGAACAATGACCGCGGCGGGGAGGGCGGCATGGTCCTGGCCGCGGGCGGCAACTTGTGCGCGTCCGGGGCCCGCAGGGCAGCGCGCTGGGCGGGGGCGCGGGGTTCCGGCGGGGAGGAGGCTGGGCTCGGCATCTCAGCAACAATAGCAGGGGATCGGGGCCTCGGGGCTCCACGCCGCCCTTTGAACCCTTCTCCCTCCCCTCCTCGCACCTCGGCCTCGGGGCGCCGAGCTGGGCTCTCCCCGACCCTGGGTGCCCTTCCCCCGCTTCCTCTCATCCCACCCCGCGGCCCGTGACAGCGCCCGCCCGCCGCCGCTTCCGGACTCGGACTGCAATCTCGGTCCCCGAGGCCGGTCGCCGGCGGGGGAGGTGGCTGCTGGCCCGGGTGCCACTGCGCTGCCGTGTGCCAGCGGCTCGCCCACGCGTGGCGCGAGCCTCGGGTGGGTAACAAAGAGAAACACACCCTCTGCCGAAGTTAGATTTTTGTCTCTGTTTCGTGCCTTGAAGAGGCCAAAGTTTGAGATTTTCTTTTTATTTTTTTTAAGCAAAGGGCGGATTGTGTGTGTGTGTGTGTGTTGGTTCAAAACAACTTCTGATCGTGGTTTTACGATTTAAGTTCCGGCAACTTTAGCTGTGGGATCCGACCGGCCCTCTGCGTGTGTGTGTGTGTGTGTGTGTGTGTGTGTGTGTGTGTACACGCGTGTACACGCGCGCGCGTGCACTTTGCATGGGGGGATCTAGACGAGTTTCGTGTAACGAGCCGGGATCCCACGTATGGCCGCTGGAGGTTTCTCGGGTCTCCGAAAGGAGGGACTGAGGCTCACAAAGAAACGAGGGCTGGGTTCTCAGGGGCCCGCCGCGCCGTGGGCGCGATCGCTTCCAACTGGGCGGTTTCGCAGCCCCCTCCTCGGCCTGCCCTTCCCCGTGCCTCTCCCAGCTGTTGGAGCGCCGGCAGCCTCCGGCTCTCCCATTTTATTGCTCTTGAGGCCGCCTTCTCGAGCCTTCTCGTTAGTGTCGGGAGTTCCACCCGCTCAGCCCCTCAACCCTGCCTCCCGGCCCCTCCCCTTCCCTCTTCTCTGCTCCTGGTCCGGCCCGCCTGGGCCGGGCCCTGCACCAGCTAGGGAGCCGCTTCCGAGCCAAGCCCAGCCGGGTGTATTTGATACGCTTTGCACGTGGAGACTTGCCACGCCCGTTCCCGTGCAGCCCCCAGGCTTGCCCTTCTCTTGGTCTGCGCAAGGAGGAATGGAGGAAAAAAGAAAAGCCTTATCCGGTGCTGAAAGCGTGAGGGGGAGTTACCCTGAAAACTGTTGGTTTTTCAGCTGAGGCAGGGCCCTTGTGAAGTCAGCTTGTTTGGCCTTCTTCCCCAGACTTGGTTGCCTTCTTGCTGGGGCGCACCCTTCGCTCCTCCGTGGGTCGTCTCAGGAGATGACAGCCCCTGACAGTGCACTTCATCGGTGGGGCCAGCGTGCACACGGCTCACTTGATATTCCTGCAGCATCATTCTGCAGCAAGGCAGCAATATTGGAGTGGCTCCAAGCACAACGAAAAACGTTTGTGTTTTTGGAATGCCTGGCTAATGGATCTGCTTCTGGGTAGAATAAATAGACGCCTTAGTGGGCAGTGGCAGGTTTTCTGGTGAAATGGTTGGTGGAGAGCAGGGCAGATGCCCTTGTAGTGCAGGGCCCCCAGATGGCGTGTTTCCTTCTGTGGATGGAAACTAGAAATAACTTGGCCCTGAGATATAGGTGGGGCAGAGATTCTGTGCCAACAACTCCAACTGGCTGTTCCACTGGGTAGGAGCTCTGTCATGGTGGGGTTCCTCAAGTTAGGTACCTGGGGCTCTTGTTCACATTGATAATAAGTCTGTGCCTCCGATCAATATTAGCATCATATTAGAATTCTAATGCTGTTGTGTGACCACACTCTTGAAAGAAAAATTTATTTTTTACTGGACCAGGGTTCGAACTCACCACCTCGTACTTGCCAGGCAGGTGCTTGTGCCACAGAGCTATCTCCCTGGCCCGTGGAAGAAAAATTTAAGATCTGTCCTAGACAAGTTTCTTGCTGGGTTATGGATTTTTTTTTTTTTCAATTTTGTTATTAATTTTTTAGTCAGGTTCTCACTGTGCAGCTAAGGCTGGCCTTGAACTCCTTTATGTAGCCCAGGCTGGCCTCAAACTCATTGCCTCAGCCTCTGGAGTTGTTGGATTATAGGCCTCTGTTGCCATGCTGAGCTTTGCTGGGTTGTTGCAATTACTTGAGAATTATCCCAAGACTAAAAAGAACCTGGATAAGTATCTTTATTTTGCTTTTCATTAAAGAAACTGTCCAAAGAATTTTAAAAGGTTTTTTTTTTTTTTGAGACAGGGTCTCGCCTTGAGCTCACTTTTGTAGCCCAGGCTGGTCTCGAACTCACACCAATCCTCCTGCCTCAGCCTCCCGAGTGCTGGGATTACAGGCGTGTGCCACCACACCCGGTTTTAAAAGGTTTTTTGAGACAAGGTTTCACTCTGTGTTTCAGGCTGTACAGTCTAGTCATTCTCCAGCCTCAAGCTCCCAAGTGCTGGCATTACAGGCCAGTGTCACTAGGCCCAGCTAAGGAAATTTTTGTAAAGTTACAAATAAACATAGGGTCGGGAGTGGTGGTACACTCCTGCAATCCCTGCACCCTGGGCACCGAAGCAGGCCAGCCTGGGCTCCATTTGAAAGGGTCATCCTTTTTCCCCTTTTTTCTTTTTCAGACAGGGTCTTGCTGAGCAGTTCAGGCTGGCCTTGAGCTCACTTCATAGCCCAGGCTGATCTCAAACTATCAACAGTCCTCCTGCCTCAGCCTCGTGAGTGCTGGGATTACAGGGGTACACCACCATGCCTGGTGAAAGGGTTACTTTTAAAAATGGCATTCATAGTCCAATGTTCAGTGAGCGTACCAGAGTTTGCTTGACTTGGAAAATGACTGCAGGAGCTTGTGAGTATAAACATCAAAAGTGAATTCTGTCCATCCTTGAGAAGGGTGGAGAACACTAGAGGAAAAGATAAGAACCTCCCCATATTCATGTTGAATCTGCTTAGGAAAATTGATCTTTGATATTTCCAGAGGATAAAGGACAGTGGAGAATTTGTGGGTATTTAGTGTTTCCATAATATGGTGAACTAGGCATTGTAAGTGTCCCTGCTTATTGCTGAGAACAGCCTAGTATATTTAGAAGTAAACTTTCTCTCTAATGGGTAGATGGGTGGCAGGGGGGCCATATTACCAAGTAATGAAGTTCTTCCAGTTCTTTCTGCCTAAGGCAGCCTGATGCTCCCTGTCTTGGCTACCACTGGCCTAGGAGAGGAAGCGCCAAGGCTTCAGGTCCTGGGCCTCTGTCTCTACTATTGTGTGTTGCTTTTGATCAACAGGAGAGCTCTCTGGTAAGATATTGGATGATTTGTGGTTCATCATCAGCTCATTGCTTTTCAGAGTTGATACAGTGACATTACATGACTGTGTCTTCTTGCTGGCCCTGGTGACATAGAGTTGGCTATGGCCAGGCAGCTGAGTGCTAGATGGGCTCCATTCAGATGATTTGAAATACTAATTTCTCTGGTCCCGTTGTATAAAAAAGTGTGTAGTTGAGAGTGTTCTTAAAATGTGGTCTCCTAGGCACTGACATTTGAGAAATACAGCAGAGGACCATCCATACAATGTGACTAAATGTTAACATCAGCTCCCGGCTGTTTATCAACTTTTAGCACAGCATTTCAGGTTTCTCATTTTACTTCAACATGGGAAGTGCAAGATTTGTAGTTAACAGGACTTCACTGTTAACATCAAACTCACTGTATGTGTAAAACTGTCAGCAGGCTATGATGGCGCATGCTTTTAACCCCAGCAGTCTAGGAGGTTGAGGTAGCAGGATTATAGGTTCTAGCCCAGCCTGGGCATTTGGAAGGTGTTCTTTGTCAAAATAAAAAAAGTGATACAAGGGCCCCGGATGTAGCTTAGTGGGAAGGTCCTGCATTCTTCCCAGTCAGAAGCCAAAGTAGGTTGCTTTTTGGTCTCTATTAGTGGTCATATTTCCTATGGCTGGTTAACTTTGCCTGAGGATTTTTGCCCAAAGCACTTTCCATAAAGCTTATTGTCAGCTTCTAAAGAAAATGTTTAGGGCCTGCCAGATAGCTCAGCAGATCAAAGCACCTGCAAGAAGGTGCAGAGGCCTGGGGTTCCCCAGGTGTGCCGTGCCAGCCCCACCCCTGGGTGCTCTGAGAGGGCAAGGTGCTGCATGCTTGTAATCCCAGCTCTTGGGAGTTTATAAATAGGTGGATCACTATGAGTCTGATTTAATAGTGAGACCCTGGACACCCTCTAGACCCTTCCCTAAAAATACTCTTCCCCCCCCCAAAAAAAATGTTTAAGTATAGCCTTATGAAGACTTCCATGTTTATTCTCATTCTGTTCATTCCAGATTAGTATTGTACCTAGAACATTTCAAACCCTTGGCAAATACTTACTGAGTGGATAAACATACCTGGCTTTGAACGTCCTTTCACATTGGTCTTTAAGGCTTTCAAGGGATGACTGCTTTTCGTGCTGATCAGTTGCAGTTCTAGACATTTGAAAATATGACATTGCACCATTTTATTTGAAGCTTTAGCCTTGGGTTCTTAAACACAGACTTTTTTTTTTTTTTTTAAATTGTAAAAGAAGGAAGTCAATAAAGGCTTGAAGAAGCAAGTAGGACTCCCTCACATCCCACATCTACTCCTGACTCCTGGTAAGCTTTTGGCATCCATACTCCTGCTTGGCCTCCCCGACGCTGGCTGTGGTGCTGCTGTTCCAGGCAGTGTGCGTGGGCGCAGCTCACGGGCAGTTACCGTCCTCCTGCAGCCTGCTTCTGGACCACCTTCAGCTTTCTTCCCTGGATATGTGTTTTGGAATTTTGGGAGTGAGCACCTGCTCCAGGTCACCCTGGTTTTTGTTGCCTTAAGCACCTTTGTGCTCAAATGAGCAGCAGTTTGCAGTTTTAGAAGGTTCTAAGTCCTTGCCACTGTCTGCAGTTTCTCTGTAATGTGTGGCTCTTATTTCTTTTCTTCTCTATTTTTGTTCTCTCGCCTCTCCTGTGTGCTGCTCTCCTCTGTCACCTGTGAGGAGCTTGTTCCTTCCTCCTTGGTAATGCTTCGGTGTCTGGGTGTGCTGCGGTTTGCTTGTCTGTGTGTGTGTGTGTGTGTGTGTGTGTGTGTATGTATGTATGTATGTATGTATTTATTTATTGATTGATTGATTGGCCAGCTCAGCCTGCCCTGGGGTCAGGGCTGGTGCAGCATGTGGTGCCAGGGATCGAACTGCATACTTGCAGTGGCCTAAGCTTGCCTAAGCAGGTGCCTTAGACCACTGAGCTATCTCACCGGTCCCTATGTGTTTTTATTAGTAGATGGCTTTTTTGGTTTGCTTTTTGTACCAGGAATCAAGCTCAGGACTTTGTGCTTGCCAGGCAGACACTGCCGCTGAGGTATATCCCTGGCTGGCCATTCCCTTTTGGCCCTTGGGTTGTCTAAGGTTTTGCCTGTCGCAGCTGAAGTGACTCTAAATGTTTGTGAACAGTGTTTGTGTGGAGGTGTCTTTTCATTTTTTGGGGGGCACCCTTGCAGTATGTGTGTATTTAACCTCTATCTCCTAAGCGTTCTGCAGTTTGCTTTCCTACCAGCAATCTAGGAGACCAGAAGCACCTGTGATCTTCACCAGCACTTGAAATGATAGCTCAGTCTCTTTCATTTAAGCCTTTTGGGTGGATGTAATGGGTCATTGTGGTTTTATTGTCTATTTTCCTGCTCTGTAGTGGTTCCTTGTCATGTGCTTATTGACCAATTGTATATCATCTTTGGCAACATCAGTTACATCTTTTGTCACTTTGTCTGCTTTTGAGATGGGGTCCACTCTCTAATTTAGGCTGGGCTTAAACTTGCCATGCAGCCCAGGCCGGCCTTGAACTCACAGTGATCCTTCTGCCTCTGCCTGCTGAATGCCGGATTCACATTTGTGCAGCGCCACGCCCAGCACATCTTCTGTCTTTGTTTTATGTTTGCCTTATATAACTCTACTGAGCATACCTGCACACCCAGCGGCATCTCATCTTGCTGTTACAGAAGTTATTTACATTTTCTAATACTTACAGATAACAATTTGGAAGTCTTGGATCTGTGTCATCCGAATATTTTGACCTCTTTGTTTTTTACCTCTTCATTATTAAATTGGTCTTGGAGCACTGAAGTTGTTAGGAGGACATCTTGCATGGCACAGTTATTGAATGTGTCAGTGGCCAGGGAGTTAACTTGTGTTGTGTGAAAGGAAGGCCTGGACTAGTACTGCTGGATTCTAGAAGTTCAGTGCCAAGCCTTGAGGGCACTGGATGTTTCTCCTCCCTCAGGAAACTCAGTGAAAAGTCCTGGAGGAGAAAACAAACTCATATTTTGAAAACACTGGTGCTTAAGATTGTCATCAAAGAGATTTAAAAAAAAAGTTCCCAAGAAAAATCATGGCAAAGGAATATTGTTTGAAATCAATAAAAACCAAAAGTCAAAACCCTGAATAATGTAAGATGTCATGCTCTGCAGAGAGGTCCCCGTGGCAGTGGGTGAGGCTGGAGGAGAACCTCAGTTGCTTTGTGCTGGTAGCCATTGTGTCTTCCAAGCGTGTTGTGCTTAGTTTCTGGATCAGATAGTGGGCGTGGTGAGGCCAGGAAGTATGTTTTGCTAATTCTCTCCTGCAGAGAAGGTAAACAATAAACACTGGTTAATTTGAATTGGCAAAGTGAGCTTTCTCTGTGGCATTTTATTTTATTTTTGCGGTACCAGGGATTGAACTCAGGACCTTGCGCTTGCCAGGCAAGCACTTATTCTACTGGTCTCTCCAGACCATCTGTGGCATTTTGGAAAGTGGAGAACAAGATGGTGACAGAGGGTTGGGAATCTACCCTGGAAGCCAGCCAGACCTCTTCACTCATCCTCGTGATGCTCGTCGGGGTAGCTTATCAGCCCTCTGTGCCCCAAGCCTCAGGGCACCCTGCACTCAGACGAGATGCTGCTGCACCCCTGTATTCCCCCTATTTGTAAGGCTGAGGGGGGTGGATATCACGAAGTCCAGGCCAGCCCAGTCAAGTTCATGGGACTCTGTCTGAGAAAAAAAAAGTGTGTTTATGCTACTGGGGGTGTAGCTTAGTAGTGCAGTAAGTAGTTGCCTGCATGTGTGAAGCTCTGCCTTCTATCCCAGTACTGTGAAAAATTACATTCATTTGCAAGTGGTAGAATGAATATTTGGTTACCTCAAATAATTAGCAGAGGGGACTCCCACGGCCTTTCTAGCTCAGATCGTCCTTAAGAACTCAGGTGCTTTCTGTCCCCTCCTTGTCATCCTTGGAAGCTGCTTCTTGACTTAGCTTCTTGCATAGTGTTTAATTAGACTGCCGCAGCCTAATTAGCTCTCATGGCCATGGCTGCTGCAGCTTGGGCCTCTCATACTCTCCCCTGTTTGCTGTCTGATCCATAGGGATCAGGCTCGTGTAAGCTCCTTTGTCATTGAGCAGAATCCTTCCTGGAAGCTTTCAGAATCTGGGACTTTTTCAGAGGAGGTACTGGGAAGTGTTTCTGAGCTCCTGTAAAGAGGCCTAAAGACTAGATGGAATGTGTGGAACCACAGTATCCCAGTTGTGATCTGAGTGAATGGACAGACTGCAGGATGGAGGCAGGGACCATAAGTGATTGCTGTCTTTAGAGCTTTCTGCATCTGACTCTGAGTCTGCTAAACAGTATTAATCTGGGACACTAAATTAATTTTCTAGTCTTACTGGTTGGAATTTTCTGTTATTGTCATCAAAAGCATCATGACTGATACATTAGTTGGAAGGGTTTGCTTTTTATCTGCCACTCTCAGTTATCCTTGAGAAGACTGGCTACTTTGTGTGTGTGTGTGTAACTGGGGTTTTTCGTCTTTTTGAGACAAGGTCTTGCTACACAGTTCAGGCTGGCCTTAAGCTAACTTTCTAGTCCAGGCTGGTCTCTAACTTTCAGCGAGCCTCCTGCCTCAGCCTCTTGAGTGCTGGGATTATAGGCGTGCACCACCATACCTGGGTTCTCTCTGTTTTATGTGGAAAATGTTTTTGTGGCGTGACTTCTGATAAGTGGGCCTAAATCTCCGTGAACTTGACCTCCTTTCAGGGTGGCCTGGCAAGACCTGTTAGTGGAATTGCCCCTTAGCGGTTTGGATTGCAGAACACACCTGTGAGTATCACTGCATTTCTTTTGGAAAGAAAATAATGGTAGTGCTTCCCCCTTCCCCTCCCCCCAGGAATCTTCCCATGTAGCCCGGCAATCCTACCGCCTCAGCCCCCTGAAGTCTGGGATTATAGGTGTGCACCACTACCGCCAGCCATGCTGCCATTTCTGTCAGCCTAGCACGGCGTCTCTGTACACATTTCATATTGATTGCTTGGGAGATGTGTGAGGAGGTGGTGAGCAGGCTTTACTGCCTGTCTCTATGGTCCCCCTGCATCCAGGGCACCAGATCCCAGTGGGGGCTGAGGTGAATTTAGGGGGTGTGAGCCCCTTGCAAGCATTGATATTAGGCGAAACCAGGTTTCCTGAATGCGACAAATGTGCCTCTGAATCCGTGAAGCAAAGACAAAAGATTTAATTACCTTACTGTCAGTTCACGCAAATGAGTTGAACCTAAGACATCCAGGTAGAAGACATTGCAGAATACAGAGCAACAGTATTACCATCTTTTTATTGAATGGATGCCATCTTTGAAAGGAAATCTGAGTCCTCCTGCTTTGTCACCGCCCAGGCCTCCCAAGGAGGCTAATTTACATTTCCACTGCTGTTTTATTTTTAGTTCGGTTGATGCAGGGGCTTATCAAGTCTGCAGTTGTTTACTGAGTGAGTTCTTTTAATGTGGAGGCTCCTGCTGGTTCCCCAAACCCTTATGGCAGAGATGGGACAGAGAGCCCATCAGCAATGCTAGGGGCAGGTGGGACAGTGGATACAGGCTCTTAAGGGTGCTGATGGTATAAGTGGCATTTGAGTTCAGCCTAACCCAAGGAAGCCTGGTCTTATCTGTTTATTTTAGTCTTACTACTATGTGGCACACATCTTATAATAGAACTCTTTTTTCTTTTCTTTTTTTGGTCTTTTTGAGACAGGGTCTCGTCATGCAGTTCAGGCTGGCTTTGAGCTCACTTTTGTAGCCCAGGCTGGTCTCGAACTTGCACTGATCCTCCTATCTCAGTCTCCCAAGTGCCAGGGCTACAGGCGTGGGCCACCGTGCCCAGCTCCATATTGTAATAGAATTCTAAGCATATAAAACAGAAAGGAAAAATTGTCTGTTCTCCTGCCATTCAAAGAAGATAAAAATTAAAGTTTGTTTTGTAGTCGTTGAACTTGTGGGGTCTTAGCTGCAGTCACAGGACTTTCTCCGCTGGGTGGCTGATCCACAGACACCCACTTTTTCTGTAGTGTTGCCTGAGTTTTTCCACATTCAGTTAGCTCGGTGGCTGTGGGTTGTGTCATTGTCTGATTCTCCAGAATGTGCTCACCGCTGCTCTTGAGTGGCTGTGGGCTCCCGCTGGTGGTGGCCTCTGACTTGCAGCTGTTTTTTTTTTGTTTGTTTGTTTTGTTTTTTTGTTGTTGTTTTGTTATTGTTGTTGTCCTAAAAGACAGAAGCCAGTGAGTGCCCTGGGAAGTAGAAAAGGGGAATTATTAGCTCTGGGTACCAAGTCTGCTACTGACGTCTCACTCTATAGTCCAGGCTGGCCTTGAACTCATGACAGTCCTCCTGCCTCAGTCTCCTCAGTATGCCTCAGGTGTGCACCACCACTCCCACTGGCATCATTTTTCTTGTGCCTTCACTGCTGCCATTCAGAGCCTGCAGTCAGGTGATAGTGACTTTGGTGCAGGAAAGGATGTCCTGTGCCTCTTGGAAAGCGGAGCATGCCCAGAGTGTACCTTGAAGTTGATGCTGGCTGGCATTCATCCGGCTGCTGATTCCAGCTTGGTGCTCTTTTGGTTCTGTGGGCAGCAGGGTTGTCCCCCCCTGTGCTGAGATCGCTGCTGTGTGCACACCCTGCTAGGGAAGGGCTCCCCTGCAGCTCTAGAGAGCGAGCTCTGGGCTTCAGGTGGTGACAGGTGTGGAAGGAAAGGTGTGGGGGGGCGGCTGTGTATGTGGGGGTGGAGGTTGTGCCTGGACAGACAGAAGAGAAAGGTGCAGTAGGGAAAGACAACTCCACGGGGGACGGTGAGCACACCAGATGGAGAAGCCTCTTAGCTCACCTCTTGAGGTGCCAGAGCCCATGCACTCCAGGGCAGCGGTTCTGACCCATCGTCCCTTGGGCAGTCGTAAGTCATTTGTCTTTTCTGTATGGTCCCAGTGATGGTGGAGACAGTGTTCCTCCTCTCCTGCTCACACACCTTCCAGATTGGCTTTAGGGGTAGTGCTAGGGCTCCTGGCAGCACCTTGCCTCTCGGGGAAGGTTGGGATGGGCAAGAGTCCCCACTAGAGTCCGTGCTCTCTCTTGTCCCCATTGTTCTGTTTGTCAGAAGCACTGAATGACTAAAGTTTCCCCTCAGCCCTCATCTGACAGGGGACACTCCTTGCCCCCTTATCAGAGCTTCAGAGGAAGGATTTGATCCTGGCGTCCCAGGGCACAGCTTGAACCTGGGGAGGGGGTGGGGGAAAATGCTAAGAAGCAGAGTGGAGAGTGTGTGTTTTGCAGAGTTAATCCTTGATTTTGAATTCTGCCTTTGTCACCTGATTTCATTCCTGGAGGTTAGGAGTCATGTCCCAGGCTTCTGTGGTATCTTTTGAGGAAGTAATTAATTAATTAATTTATTTATTTATTTTTGTGGGACCAGAGTTGGAACTCATGACCTTGCACTTGCCAGACAGGCACTTGTGCCACGGAGCTGTCTCCCTGGCTCCTTTATTTTATTTTTTTCACACTTTATTTATTTGATGGCCGACTCAGCTTGCCCTGGAGGTGGGGCTGGTGCAGCATATGGTGCCGGAGATCTAGCTGAGGTCCCTATGGTTGCCTAAGCTTGCCTAAGCAGGGCCTTTAGACCGCTGAGCTATCTTGCCGGCCCCCAATGCTGTTCTTCTTTTAAACAGGGATCTGTGGAGTGTCTTCCACAAGGTGGTCCTATTTTTACCTTAGTGAGTAAAGCTGACCAGCAAAGTCCATGTCTTGGGTAGGCCACATAGATCCTTTTTTCTTTCTTTTTTTTTTTTTTTCCTTTGAATTGAGACATTTTTCTGACTCTGAAAGGTGGCAGCTGCATGTTGGACCAGGACCAGAGGTAGAGGTGTCAGCCACTGTGGTGCTCCCAGAACTTCAGAGGAGGGTCCAGGGCTGTGTGGCAGGGATGAGTTTCTCTGGAGACCACCAGATAAATGGTCCAGTAGGGATTATTGACACCCTCTGCAATTATGTCTGGTTCATCGATTGATTTTCAGAGGTGTGGCTCTGGGAGTCAAGCCCAGGCCTTTGGGTTTGCTGGGCACGTGTTCTCTACAACCAGCTTCTGCCCTGGCTGGGTATCTGTGCTCTTTAAGGAAAATCTTCTGTTCCTGGGGAAAAGTGTTTGGGGCGAGGTAGCAGGAGATGTGTGCTTAGCTATGGAGGGAGGTAATAGATGCTGACTGACTGCTGGGAGGAAGGCGGGGCAGTGGGCAAATCCTGGATTCTAATAACCCGAGATCAGAACTTTTTCTTTTTAAGGTTTCAAAGTCAAGGGGACCTAGGCCCTGCAGGCGATTTCACATGTAGATGTCTCTCTTGAGGGACAAAGTAAGTAGGAACTACACTCAAAGAGAATGCATCTAATTCTGTTTTTGAAAGTAACAGTACCAGTGAATTCTCACTTTTCAGTCTTGAGTGTTAAGGACCTGTGGTTTTAATGCAATGACTGCTTGTATCTGTGTTACCTGCTCCGTGTCAGGATGTGACGAACACTTTTGTCCCCTTGAAACATTCCCTTTGTAGTCATTCCAGCCACTGTGAACCAGACCTTTCGTCTATCACTAAGTGTAGTTTGTCTTTTCCAGAACGTCATGTGCATTAATCTTTTTTTATTTTTATTTTATTTTTTATTTTAGGGAAGGGTCTACAGGGTATTCAAGGTCTTACTGAATAGAGATGGGACTTGTAGTGATCCATCTGTTTACAGCCTCCCAAGAGCTGGGATTACAGGCATGTGCCACTACACCCAATCTCAATGGCTGTCTCAGCGTGCCTTGGGAGCAGGGCCAGCACAATTGGCCCAGGGATCGAACCCCGAGGATCAAACTGCCAGCCCCTGCGCCTACTTGCAGGCGCTTTAATCCACTGAGCTATTTGGCTAGCCCTTGCATTAACCTTTTGAGGCCGGTTTTGGTATCCATCAGGAAATCTTCTTGGGTTCTTAGGAATGGCTTCTCTTGTCCCTGAGGCTTTCTGTGCCACACCTGTGACACCACACATGCAGGTGACATGGTGTCTGTTCACTTGCCGAAGGACAGCTGTATTGCTTCCAGTTTGGGCTGTCAGGAGTGGAGTGGCTCCCAGCACAGAGCCGCTGAAACTTTCTTACCCCAGTGTCCATGTGGACAGAAACTTTCTCACCCCAGTGTCCACATGGACGTAGTTAAGGTTTCTCCTGAAAAACCCCAGAAGAGGAGTTTGCCAGTACTTAGATATTGCTAGTGATTTAAACAAACAAATATTTAAGTTGGTATCTAATGCTATTGTTATTATTACTTTGATTTTTTTGGCGGCAGGGTCTCTCTGTGTAGTTCAGGCTGGCCTTGAACTCACTATGTACCCCCAGTCTGGCTTTGAAACTTTCTGTGATCTTCCTGTCTCAGCCTCCCTCTCAGGTACTAAGGATTAAAAGTGAGCACCACCACACCTGGCTTGTACAAAAAAATGTAGAGAATATTAAGAGACTTAACCAACGATGATTAATTAGGTTCCTGGCCTGTTTAGCAGAGGCACAAGGAGCTCTGCTGGCTGCTGTGTTCTGAAGGTGGGTCAGAGAGGGCGTGTGTGTGCAGAACAAACCCCGGCCCAGAATGTGCAGTTCCCACGTGAGTGTGAGCAGGGGTCCGGATGAGGTCAGTTCTGGGTACTCTTATCTCAGAGGCCGGCAGGGAGCATGGATCATTTCAGTCATTCTCTAGTTAACTTTCTACCTAAATGTGCAGCGGTAACAATGCAATTACAGAAGCATTGTGGATGTGGACGGAAGCATGCAGTCAGGAGTGTTGTCGATAGCGCTACACAACCAGTGTGGTGGGCTGCAACAACAATAGATATTGTCTGGGGCTTGTTTGGGTCAGGACTAAGGGAGTCTGCTGCAGTGTTTGTAGTTCTGGCTCAGATGTTTGCAGTAAAGTTGTCCCCTGGGGCCAGATGCAAGATTGGCTTTTAGGGAACCGGTAAGCTCCTGGGTGTGTGCTTGAGCTTCCTCACAGCATGGTGCTGGCCTCTCCCAGGGTGAGTGACTGAGGAAAGCAGGGTAGAAACTGCCGTGACTTCTCTGAGCTGGTCTGGGAGGCCAGATGCTGTCACCTCCACAGTGTTTTTGGTTACAGGGCCCCAGTCATGATTCAGTGACTAACTAAGGATGTGATGGCAGGAGTGGAAGCTCACTGGCTTCCATCTTGGAAGCTGGCTTCCAGACTGTTCAAGTCCAGGCTCTGCTGCCCAAAGGTTGCGTGGTCTAGAGGAGATCGTTTTGTCTTTGAGTCCCAGCACTCCCCTCTATGTCTGTCTTTGGTATTGGAGAATGGAATGCAGCCTGCTTTTCCACTGAACTGTATTGCCCCTCCCCCTTTATTTTGAGACAGGTTCTCACTAGCTGCCTGCCCAGCCTGGACTTGAGTTTGCAAACCACCCCCCCAGCCTCCATAGGGGTGGGGATTGCAGGCATATGCTACCATACCCTGTTCTTCATATATATATATATATATATATATATATATTTTTTTTTTTTTTTTTTTTTTTTTT
>PVJA010044019.1:6259-16594 GCA_004027025.1 Myocastor coypus | reverse complement strand
CACACACATACAAATAACGTTTAGGAGAAACTTATTAAAGATTTTTAGGGCTGGCAAGATAGTTCAGTAGTCTAAAACACCTACTTAGGCAAGTGCTCAGGGACTCCAGTTTGATCGCTCACACATGCTGCACCAGTTCTACTCCCAGGGTGGGCTGAGCTGGTCACACAAAATTAAAAAAAAAAGATTTTTAAAAATTATAGAATAAGACAGCATAATTTTAAACCTAAAGTTATAAGAAAATAGCTGCAGATTTAAAATTTTTCTGTAAACCAGTTGTATAAAAAGAGACAAATGATATATTGGGAAAATAATTTCAATAAAAAGACTAATTTCATATATATATATATATATATATATATATATATATATATATATATATAATATAGAAAATTTACACGTCATTAAATAAATGACCCAGCACTTCCTTAAAAGAGACAAGGGGCTAATAAGAGAAATTGTTAGGTCTTTCCGTGAAAGAAAAATACATTAAATGGGCCTGGCAGGATGGCTCAGTGGTCTAAAGTGCCTGCTTAGGAAAGCTTAGGCAGCTGCAGGGACTGCGGTTCGATCCCTGGCACCACATGCTGCGCCAGCCCTGTCCTCAGGGCAGGCTGAGCCGGTCATAAAAATAAACAAACAAAAGTTCTGAAACAAGGGAAAGAAAAATAAATAAATAAAAAAGAAAATTCCATTAAACATTAATCGAGGTCAGTTTTTACCTAAGTATAACAAAGATTTGGATTTTTGTTTTACTCAGTTTTGATGAGATACTTTAATTACTTACACTCATACTTACACTGTTGCACTAATAATAGCATTATACCATTTTAAGAGTTTGGTAAAATGCAGTAATTTTTAAGTGCAAATAACCTTGTGCTAGGTAACACTCTTCTAGAATTTGGCCTTGTAGATATATTCTCAAGTATGAAGAAAGAAAGGCAATTCCAGTTTAAAAAATGTCCTAGGTAAATTCTTAAAACAGATTACCAAAGAAGGTTTACTGTGGCTCCATTTGTGTAAATGGTGTATATGGATTTGTGTGCGCCAGGGATATTTCTTCAGTCACACAGTGCACCGGTTTGATGTTGTGAGTGTTGAATCTGTTCATGCTACAAGCCTCTGTTACTTAGAGCATTGGCTTTAAACATATTTAAGCTTTTAAAAAAACATCTTTTCTTTTTTTGTCTTTTTGAGATAGGGTCTTGCTATACAGTTGAGGCTGGCCTCGAGCTCACTTTTGTAGCTCAGGCTAGTCTTGAACTCACACTGATCCTCCTGCCTCAGCCTCCCAAGTACTGAGATTTCAGGTGTGTGCCACCATGCCTGGCTCATCTTTTCTGGCTGTAACCTTTTTCTGGCCGCCACCTGCTTGTCGCATTCCACCACATCATTTTTAAGATCTAATAGGGGTCTTGTGAGAGGATTTTCTGAGAGCCACACTCTATTTGCTCACCACACTCTTAACTTCCCTGGCTAATGTAAGCACTGTGTAGCAAGATGCCATACTAAACCCAAGTGCCTAGAATGGCACAGGCACAAAGCAGTTTGTTTACAAAATGAATGAATTAAATACTTACAGTGGATAAAATATTACAAGATATGTAGACACTTAAATCAAGCCATTATCAGGTTTAAAAAGTTTATCTTTTCATAGCTAGATGAGATTACTAAGCGCTTTCTGGAAAGGACTTAATGGTTTTTTTTTTTTTTTGACTTTTTGAGACAGGGTCTCGCTATGCAGTTGAGGCTGGTCCTGAGCTCACTTTTGTAGCCCAGGCTGGTCTCGAACTCGCACCAATCCTCCTGCCTCAGCCTCCCGAGTGCTAGGATTACAGGCGTGCGCCACCACGCCCGGCAGGACTTAATGGTTTTTGCCCAGCCTTAAATAGCCTAGATTTCATTTTGATACATTGATTTAGAGTTTTAGAGATGAAGTGTAAAGTTCTGGGTACTGATAGTCCTAAAACCTAAATCAATGAAGTGAAATCACTGTTCCTTCATTGGTAAATGAAGGCACGATCTGTGTGATATTGTTAGGAAGCTTCAATGAGATGATCTACATGAAATTCCAAGCAGAGTGTCTGGGACTCAGTTAAAATTTGGTTCCATTATCTTTTTGCAAATCTTTCAGAAGTATTTTCAAATGAAACATGACATCATGGACTTAAAAGTTATGCGGTTAAGGTTAGGGTTAGTGGAGTAGGACAGTATTTTATTCAAAATTATGTTTTATGAAAGTAATGTATTTCTGCTTTGTTGTTGGCAGTGTTTAAAGAGCACAGGCATTGTTGGGACGAAGAAAGATGGAAGTGTTCCATGAGCTGCGCCGACCATCGGCACGTTTGGAGTGTGACCACTGCAATTTCAGAGGCACAGATTATGAGAATGTACAGATCCACATAGGCACTGTCCACCCAGAGTTTTGTGATGAGATGGATGCTGGGGGATTAGGTAAATTGATATTCTACCAGAAAAGTGCAAAGTTATTTCACTGCCATAAATGTTTTTTTACCAGCAAGATGTATTCCAATGTGTACCATCATATCACATCCAAACATGCAGCCGCAGAGAAGTGGAACGATAAACCAAAAAACCAGTTAAACAAAGAAACAGATCCTATGAATAGCCCTTCTGTTCCTGAACACCAGAACATGCCCTGTAACTCAGCAGAACTGAAGCAGGTACCTCTTCTCTCTACAGAAACACAAAAACTTGGTCCAATTCTTTCTCCAGAGTCTCCAACACCTGCTCCTCTTACTCCCCTTGAACTTCAGAAAACTGACCCTGTTGTTTCTTCTGAGCCTCAGGCACCTTCTCTTCCTCCTGAGCCTCTGAAACCTGCTCTTATTTCTTCTGAACTTTCAAAACTAGCCCCTGTTGCTTCTGAGTCTCAGAAACCTATTCCTTCTCCAGAACCACAGAAAACTGTACGTGTGTCTCCTGAGCCAGTGAAGGCTGGTCTTCCTAACCCTAAGGCCCAGAAACACTCTCATTTTACAGACATGGGAGGGGCACCTTCAGCCCCATCTCCAGAGTCACCGGTTCTGTCTCCTTCTCCTGAGCCCTGGGGGCCATCCCCAGCTGCATCACCAGAATCTCGTAAGCCACCCCAGACTGCCTCCCCTGAGCCAAGGAAGTCATCCCCATCGGAATCTCCTGAACCCTGGAAGCCATTCCCTGCTGTATCCCCAGAGCCCCGGAGACCAGCCCCAGCTGTGTCACCAGGTTCTTGGAAGCCAGGCCCACCTGGATCCCCAAGACCCTGGAAGTCAAGTGCTGCATCATCAGGTCCTTGGAAGCCAACTAAACCTGCTCCATCTGTATCTCCTGGACCTTGGAAGCCAATTCCTTCTTTATCACCTGGACCTTGGAAACCAGCTTCATCTGTATCCCCTGCATCCTGGAAGTCGTCTTCAGTCTCATCAGGTTCCTGGAAAACTCCCCCAACATCTCCAGAGTCATGGAAGTCTGGCCCACCTGAGCTTCGAAAGACAACTCCTACCCTGTCGCCAGAACATTGGAAAGCAATTCCCCCGGTATCCCCTGAGGTTCGCAAACCAGGCCCACCACTTTCCCCAGAGCTCCGCAGCCCTGCAGGCTCTCCAGAGCTCAGGAAGCCCTCAGGGTCACCAGATCTTTGGAAGCTTTCTCCTGATCATCGGAAAACTTCTCCTGCCTCGCTGGATTTTTCTGAGACTCAGAAAAGTTCCCGTGGTGGCTCTCCTGATCTCTGGAAGTCTTCCTTTATCATGGAATCTCAGAAACCTACTGTCTTCCCTGAGACCCGGAAATCAGGTCCTTCTGGTCCATCAGAATCCCCCAAAGCAGCCTCAGATATCTGGAAACCTGTTCCTTGTATTGATGCTGAACCTAGAAAATCTATGTTGTTTCCTGAGCCCACCAAAACTGCCCCTCCTGTGTCTCCCGAGCCACGGAAACGTGTGCTTTTCCCAGAGCCCCGGAAGCACTCCCTTTTTTCTGAGTTCCCCAAATCTGTATTCTCAGAGTCTCAGAAGACAGCTGAGCTTGGTGATGAGCTACAGATAGATGCCATAGGAGACCCAAAATGTGATATTTTAGTTCAAGAAGAGCTTTTGGCAACACCAAAGAAGCTTTTAAAAGAAACTCTGTTTCATCCCTTCAAGAAAATTAAGAAGGACAGCCAGGAGCACTCTGATGCCGAGCTGAGCAGCAGTGAGTACATCAGAACAGATCTGGACGCCATAGATATTAAAGGCCAGGAGTCCAGCAGTGATCAAGAGCAGGTAGATGTAGAATCTATTGATTTTGGCAAAGAGAACAAAGTGGACATGAGCAGTCCAGAGCAGTCCAAACATGTGCTACAGTTCACTGAAGAAAAAGAAGCATTTATTTCTGAAGAGGAGATTGCCAAGTATATGAAGCGTGGAAAAGGAAAGTATTATTGCAAAATTTGTTGCTGCCGCGCTATGAAAAAAGGTGCTGTTTTGCATCATTTGGTTAATAAGCATAATGTTCACAGCCCTTACAAGTGCACAATTTGTGGAAAGGCATTTCTTTTGGAATCTCTTCTTAAAAATCATGTAGCAGCCCATGGGCAAAGTTTACTTAAATGTCCACGCTGTAATTTTGAATCAAATTTCCCAAGAGGCTTCAAGAAGCATTTAACTCATTGTCAAAGCCGGCATAACGAAGAGGCAAATAAAAAGCTGATGGAAGCTTTTGAATCACCCCTGGAGGAACAGCAGATTTGATCTATTTTTATTTTTTGGGTACCGGGAATCCCAGGCAGGGCTGTGCCAGTGAGTTAAACCCCCGGCCCTTTTAATTTTAAAATATAGTGAATAATATGGCATTGTTTGCTGGGATCATAGCTTGTTATGTAGCCTGGTTGGATCAGTAAGTGATAGTGTATATGGTTTACTGTGCTTGTGTTATAGTGGTACAAAACATAAGCATTTGATTATTTTTTCATGGTCTTTTATGTGACTGTCTTGAAAATCAATAAAGTTTTAATGTATATTCCAGATGGATAAAACTTTTCATTTCTTTGAAGTATATTTGAGTAAAATTGCTGAGGGGTAGGTATTCCATTTAATAAATGAGCAACTTCTAAACTTCTAGTGTGTGTGTGTGTGTGTGTGTGTGTGTGTGTGTGTGTGTGCGCGTGCGTGTGTGTGCACACGTGCGTCTCTGTCCAATTTCAGACAATAGAAACTTTTAGGTGGGCTGGGAATATGCCCCTCAGTGGTAGAGCACTTACCTACCATGTTTGAAGCCCCTGATTTTGATCCCAGCACCAGGGGAAGATAAAGTGGAATGTTCAAGAATTCCAAATGATAGTAAACTTGAGAAACATTTTGTTGGCTTCCCTTAAACATTTTCTTCAAATCAAGAAGAGTTACTTTCTATTTGAGCATTTAAAATTAGCCTATGAATCTTGAATAATTTTTTGATGTTTATTTGCTTTCATGTCTTGGAAAGTTGGAATTTCAGGGTCAATGATTTTCTGCTAACAGAAAATTCAGTGAGTCTGGAAAGTAGTTTGCAGAGTTCTACCAGAGGCTGAGAGAAGTGTTAGTTTGGCGGGGTACTTGTACATTATTTCCAGTGGGGTCTTCCATTTGGTGTCTTACTCTTTACAGCCCTGCCAGCTCATACCAACAGATGATCATTAGCTGCCAAATATGTTTGTCTCTCCTATGCCTGGGCTTGTGTGCCTCCTATTGGGGTTTAAGACCTTGGTAATTGAAGAGCTGAAAGTCTTCCAAATTCATGGTAATTTTTTTTTTTTAATAAATGTACAATTCTGTTTAAGAAATAGTTTTGTTTTCTACAGTTGTTACTGTAAATACCTTGTACCTGTTCATGGGTTATTCTGAGATACTTTGTCAAATGTGTATAAACCAAATTAAAAATGCTTTCGATGTCCACCAAATCTTGTCTTTTCTCATATAATTTTCTGTGTGTGACTTCATTTTTCCTTCTCATTGCCAGTTCTGTTCACATACTAGTTTTCATGTACTGAACATCATTTTCTGAACTATGATCAGTAAGTTAGGAAACACTGTGTACTAGAGACTGTCTGAGATGTGTCTTGAGTACACAAGTATATTTTAAAAGTTGTATATTTTAAAAGTAGTATATTTGAAAAGTTGTTTGATCCCAACAAACTAGTCAAGTTTGTCTCACTTGCCTCATTTCAACATTTTAAGAATGTCAGGATTAAGAGGCATAGGCTTGAGACACTTGGTTTTGTTGAGTTATTAACTCTAACCTTATTTGATCAGGACATTGCTCTTGGCTCACTCACTTTTTCTTTTTAGTCCTTGGGCCTTTTCTAGAACTTCTACTTAATAACTTTTTTTTTTTTGTGTGTGTGTGTGTGTGTGTGTGTGGGGCTGGGGTTCAAACTTACAACCTTGCACTTGCCAGCAGACACTTGTGCCACGGAGCTGTCTTCCCCAGCTCTTAATAACCAATTACTTGGTGATTTTGGTATCTGTACAATTACATTACTTTTATCCATATGATCAACTCAGTACATTTTCATTGTCTTAAGACTTGTTTCTTAAGATAGTTGCTATGTAATTGAGACTGGTTTAGAACTCACCATGTAGCCCAGGCTGATCTTGAACTCACTGTTTTCATTCTGAGTGCTGGAATTATAGGTGTGTACTACCAAGCTTAGCTTTTTAAAGACTAATAAACTTCCAGTCCAAAGTTATAACACAAAAGGTAGTGAAAAAAAAAAATCATGCTTTTAGTCCATAGTTGCTGACTTTATGCCATTGTATGTTAGGTGAACAATTTTTTAAAAAGAATTTTTATTTTTATTTATTTATTTTTTTTTCTTGTTTCAGAACCTTTATTTGTTCACTCATTTTTATGGCCGGCTCAGCCCGCCCCAAGGGCAGGACTGGCACAGCATGTGGTGCCGGGGATCGAACCGCGGTCCCTGAAGCCACCCAAGCTTTCCCAAGCAGGGGCTTTAGACCACTGAACCATCCCGCCGGGCCCCCGTGAACAATTTTTTTACTCTGAGTTAATAGTTTTTTTTTTGGTTTTTTTTTTTTTAATTACTGGTGTGAATTCTTACTATTCTGGTTGAGACCCAGAAGAATTGTTCTTAAACCTCCTCATCCTGTGTTCCCTTTTAGATTGAATTACAGCTCCAAATCTAAAACTTGAAATTGTACCCTTCTCCATCCAGCAGTTGCTACTTTTTTTTGTGGAACCTGGGATCAGACTCAGGACCTTGCACTTGCCAGGCGGGCATTTGTGCCCCTGAGCTATCTCCCAGCCCCAGCAGTTGCTACTTGTATAAGTTTGATACCATGATGTGCTTATCATTGCTATCACAAATGATGTGGAATTTATTGGCTTCAGCCCTGTATAACTTCTCTAACAGATACTGTTAACTGGGCCAGTGTTGGAGTGTTATGGTAGTTTTTGCCCTGTCCATCTGTTACCTGCTGCTTTGCCCTGTCCATTTTCGAGAGACAGCTTGTGCTACTTCACTTATGGTTTCCTTCCTGAATCCATAAAGCCAGGAGCACAGTATCTCTGTCTCCACTTTCTCTGAATGTCACCTCTCACTTCCCCAATGGACCATTGGGATTACTGGGAGCTGCTCAAATGCACTGGGCAACCTTCCTGTTTTATAGCTGCGTGGTTAGCAGTTTTACTTTTGCATATCAGCTACCATAGTCCACAGATTCCAGAGATTAGTACCTGGACATTCTGGGAGCCATTCTACTTGCCACAACTGAGCTTGAAAGTTGGGGTTCTCTGGAATCATGACATACAGGGTTTCTTTGGCTATGTGGTTTGGGCCTTTATCTCTGAATAGACAGGTATAACTACTCACATTCTCTTCTCCAATATTTACTCTAGGCCCCTACATATGACCCCATGATTTTAAGTTGCCTCTTAAGGTCTGGTTGCTGTGGTTGGCAAACTATTTTACTCAAGTAGCCTTCCCAGTTTGGGCTTCTGGGTTACCCAGGATGCTTCTTCAGAGGCACTCATTCCCACCTCAGGGGTCAAATGGGTCAGGGAGACATCTGATCAGCAGTCAATAAATGTGAAGTGGTATACATATCCTAAGTGTAAGACAAGATCAATACAATTGCAGAATCAAGCTATATTCCATTTATAAAGACAATACAGGAACAACGAAATTTAAAACTAAACCTAACTTGGAAACACCAGAAGAAAGTTTATCTTAACATCAGAAAAGTAGGTTCAAGAAGAGAAGTAAATTGTGATATTTAATAATGAGGCCGGGCGTGGTGGCTCACGCCTGTAATCCCAGCACTCGGGAGGCTGAGGCAGGAGGATTGGTGCAAGTTCGAGACCAGCCTGGGCTACAAAAGTGAGCGCAGGACCAGCCTCAACTGCATAGGGAGACCCTGTCTCAAAAAGACAAAAAAAAAAAAAAAAAAAAAAAAAAAAAAAAAAAAAAAAAAAAAAAAAAAAAAAAAAAAAAAAAAAAAATGAATGCGTTCACTGTCAACAGTAATTGCAAAGACCTCTTTAGCTTTAAAATATATTAAGCAGATTTGGAAGAAAGTCCACAAACGATTGAAGAATGTGATTAGCCTACCAGTTTAGAAAACAAATGTGAATATCAGTGATAGATTTTAACTTCCTCAGTGGGTCTGTCTGTCTGTCTGTCTGTCTGTCTATCTATCTATCTATCTATCTATCTACTTATATGCCTAGATATAGATGTAAATATAAAACTATCAAGAGCTGCAGGAGGTAGGTACTCATTTGCAGTGTACACAAAACACTAAAAACATATTTGGACTTTCAAATGCAGACTTCCAAGGACTAAAATAATGCCTATAAATCTTACTACAGGATCAAAAGTTAGTAACAAAATTTTCAAATGTTTCATATGTTTAGGTGACACTCTTTGAAACATTTGAGTGTGGTGTCACATGCCTGTAATCCTAGCACTCAGCAAGCTGTAAAACTAGAAGATTGCCTTGAGTTTAAGGCAACCTGAACTGCATAGTGAGACTCTCTCAAGTCATCTAAATAAATTAGTAGATGTGCAGACCATTTTGCACTGTGATGGTGAACATATAACATTTGTGGGATGCAGCTGTGGCAATGAATGGATAGAGAAAAATAGTATAGTGAAAGATTTATATATGTATACTAGAGGGAAATTTGAAAGCAAATATAAGTATCCATGATAAACAGCTGTGTGATGGAATTGTAAGCACTTCACTTAAACCTTAGTTAAGGTGGCTGGTAGGGAGATACCAGGTATCTTTCATGGTTGGAAATGTTTGCATCATTGGAAGTAGAAGAATGGTACAGAATTAGAGGCATGTACATTAAGTCAGCAACAAGTATGTGCAGCAATAATTGTTTCTCCATAATTAGGACATATTCAGGAATTGGGATGAAAATAGGAGCAGTCCTACTGCCATAAAATTTTATAACACATAGATGGAATCTTTGGATCTTACATCAAAAAGTTTGGGTTTAGCAAGTTTTCACATTCCAACAAATTGCACAAGGCAAAGTATGTCTATGTTCCATGATTTATGAGAGTATATATGGAATCAATTGTCAGCCAGATAGCTCAGCAGCTTAAAGTGCCAGTTTAGGCAGACAAGGGGCCAGAGTTCCAATTTCCGACCTGTGCCAGCTCTGCCCCCAGGGTGTGCTGAGATGGTGATTGAGACTGAGCATGGTGGCACACACCTGTCATCCCAGTGCTTGGGAGGCCAAAAATAGGATCACTACAAGTTGGATCTGTGTAGTGAGACCCTTAGACCTCATAGACTATACTAAATATGTAAAACAAAGCAAAATTGGGAATTGAATTAGGGAGCTTGTACTTACCAGGCAGGCTTATATTTTTGAAATACAGCAAATAAAGGGAGATTATTGTTTTAGTTACTTGGAGGTATGAGAATGCCATAGATGGGGCAGCTTAGACAATGAAAGTATTTTTCACTGTCCCAGAGGTGAAGAAGTCAAGAACCATGTGTGGCTCATTCACTTCCTCATGAGGGTCCTCTTTCTGGTTTGTAGGGAAATCCCTTCCTGCTATGTTCTCCACATGTCAGAGAAAGCACAATCATGAAATGAATGGCCACAATATGGACTATGCAGGTCATTCTAATGAATTCTCAAAGCACAAATGAACATGTTATTGGACAGTAGAGAAAAGGCAATGCTGTGTCTTACTCTGTTTTGTGTTGCTCTGATGGAATATTGAGGCTTGGCATCTTGTTAAAGAAACAGATGTATTGGGCTCCCAGTTTCGTAAGATGAACGGTCCAGATCAGGAGGTGCTATATGTTCACCACTGTTTTTTTTTTTTTT
>PVJA010044018.1:0-16416 GCA_004027025.1 Myocastor coypus | reverse complement strand
TTTTTTTTTTTTTTTTTTTTTTTTTTTTTTTTTTTTTTTTTTTTTTTTTTTTTTTTTTTGAGGTGCTGGGGCATGCAGTACTGTTTTCCACCCTTTAGCTTTTATCCTATTAGTTTCTTCGTGAGTTAAGTGTGTTTCTTGTATATAGCATATGGTTGTATTTCGCTTTATTATCCACTCTGCCAGTGTATTTCTTTTAATTGGAGAATTGAGTCCATTTAAATTGATGGTTATAATTGAAATGTATTGATTTATAATAGACATGACTTTTACTTACTAATGTTTACCCCTTTTTCTCCTGTGTTTAATTGAGTACCCTATTTGGTGGAATCTTTCTGTTCTCCTTTCTTGAGTTTGAGTTGTTTTGGTCCCTTTCTAAAATATTCTTTAGTATATTGTGTAAGGTTGGCTTTGATGTCATGAAATTGTCTAGTTGTTCCTTGTCATGGAAGTATTTCACTTCTCCCTCATACTTGAAAGAGTTTTGCTGTGTATAGCCGTCTGGGCTGAAATTTGTTTTCATGGAGGACTTGAAGCACTCTGCTCCATGCTCTTCTTGTCTTCATGGTTTGTGAAGAGAAATCTGCCATTATTCTGATGGATTTTCCTTTAAATGTGATCTGCTTCTTTTCTCTAGCAGCTTTTAGTATTCTATTCTTCTGCTAAATTTCTGGAATCTTGACTATTATATGTCAGGGTGTGTTTTTGTTCGGGTTGATGTTCTTTGGGGTCCCATATGCTTCAGTTTTCTGATTACGTTCTCATATTTGGGAAGTTTTCTGCTATTACTTCTGCCCATATCGTTTTATATCATTCGTGTTGACTCCTTTTTTTTTTTTTTTTGTTACTTCCTATTAATCTCATGTTGTTCATTTTTGCATCATCTTGCAGATGTCGAATTATTTTTTCCTGCATTCTAGTTGTTTTTAAGAAATTCTTTCCTACCTTTTCACTAGCTGTGACTGTGTCTTCAAGATCTGAGAATTTACCTTAACTTTTATTCATACGGTTTTACCAACTTGTGATTGAGGTTTTATTTTCTTGTATATCTCTTTGAAACTGTTTCATGCCATCTATTTCTTTCCTATATTGCTCAATCAGTGAACCCATCATTTTTCTATTCTCCTCTAATTTTTTATCAATATCTTCTTTACTAGTATTGAAGTCTCTCTTTATAGTTATCCTTTCTCTCTCTAGTTCAGAGATTATTTCTCCTCTGATCTCCTCTCTACTTTTCTGTAGTTCTTCCCCTACTTTGGATGCTATTAATTTAGAGAGGTCTTTTTAACTTCAGCATTTACTTCTGCTCTAGTTTCTTCTGTATATTTCTGCCATTGTTTTTCCATTTCAGAATCTATTAATTCATGCATTTCTTCTATTACTTCAGATGTTATCTCTGATGTGAGTTGCTCTATACATTTCTGCCCTTGTCTATCTACCTCAGATGCTACCGATTCAGATTTCATCTGCATGATTTCTGTTTTCTTCCCATGTTAGTGTGTCCTGTATTTGTTTTGGGTGGACTTGGGACCTGAGATTGCATCTGATAAAGACAAGATCTACTTGTCCTTATCATTTTTTATAGCAGTGATCTCTGCATTTTGATGGACTTATGCAATTAACGTCCCTGGAAATTTGGGTCTGGATCCACCAAACTTTTTCCCCTCTAGACGTGCCTGGCTGAGAGTTTGAGCTCAGGCAGGTGGCTGAAACAAGGCCCCATGGGTCAGGACACTGGTCAGCAGTGTGGGGACAGTTGGTGGTAGTATGGTACCAGTGGGTGGAGTCAGGGTTCCCACAGTTGTTGTGTCGGGGGATAAAGGCCGGCTCAGAGAGTTCGTACCTGGCTGCAGTGAGGCCCAGTCAGGAAGGTGGGTAGAACTAGAGCTCAGGCTGTTGGTGAGTCAGGGGATGGACGCGGACTAAGGTTGCTGTACTACCCGGTTGGGGTGGTGGACAAAGTCTGAGGTGGATCTGGCTGGCCGTCATGCTGGTGGATCAAGATGGTGCGCGGGCCAGTCCCAGGTGGGTCCACACTGCTGGATCAAAGTGGTACACTCAGGCAGCTCTGAGGTGGAGCCGCTGTGCTGCTGGACCCTCAAATCATAATTTGAACTTTGCTCTGACATGTTCAATTGTTTTAGCCAACTTCTTACTACTCACGACACAAAATGTACTCATGGCCTTCCCCCTCTAACTGCAGCTGTTTTTCCAACCATCCCCACCACTGTAGCCGGGGTACTACAGGGCTCAGACTATGTAGGTTGTCATGCCCTGTAGCCCCTTCCTCCAGCACAGCTGGGCCATAGCTTAGGGCTTTGCTCCTGAGGAATATTCACTCTACTGTTCCATTGTTAAGAGCCAGCTTTTCTTTTAAGAATAAGTCACATGTCACAATTTTCACTTAAAAAAGCAAACTCTCCTCAGTACCACCCCCACCCTCACCCCCCAAAAAACTCTGAGCTGGAGAGATAGCTCACCAGTCTAAACACCTACCTGCCTCCAGTACCACGTGGGGCTGGTTCTGCCCTGGGCAGGCTGAAGTGATGGTGCTTGCCTGTAATTCCAGCCCTGGGGATGTTGAAAAACAGGAGGATCATTATGAGTCTGAGCTGCATAGCCAGACCCTGTACCAAATACATAACTTTTTAAAAAAGAAGATCTCTCCTATATTTGAAATAAAATGAATTCATCATCACTTTGATCCTCTGCCCCAATATCTTTTTTCAAATCTCCGTGAATGGTATCATTCTGTACCTTCTAGTAGAGTAGTTCATTTACATTTCTGTATCCACATGACCTCGTGGAACACCACATAGTATTTGGCACAACTGAAGGTACTCAGTAACGTTTAATGTTCCATTTAGATGGAATGTATTCACAAAATTTTCAAATTCCTAGTTTTCCAACAGAAAATCTTTATATGTTTGAAATATATCAACAAATGAGTAAACAACTCCTTCTTATAAGAAAGAAACCTGTTGTGGTTGATACATCACATCAATTTGGCTGGATCACCTGTTAGTGGGGGCAGAAAAGTCCCACCCAAGAGTGACTCAGCACAAAAGTGGATAGAAAAGGCTTGAGAAAGGATTTGGCATTTTACTTCCTTGGAGGAACTTCATGGGCTCAGCTCATGTCTTCGCTGTCAGGATAGAGGGAAGGGAGGAGAGAAGCTTGATAGACGTGGCAACTGCTGCTCCTTCCTCCACTCTCTGCCACAAACTGCTGGTTTCTGCCTTGGAGACCACCAAGTACAGACAGAAGCTTCCACTGACAGTGAGCTACCTAAACCTTTCCTTCCTTAACTTTGGGTTTGGGACATTTTGTCCCATTGACAGAGACTAACGCTACATGGGGCTGAAAAAGAGTAAAAATTGAAACAGAACCTTAAAATCAATATTTAAATGCTAACAATGCTGTTTAATTACATTAGCATAGCCACATGAAACGGTTTTGGCTATTCATATGCTATTACAGAACCCATAAAATATTAAGGCATGAGTAGAATTACATGTCCTGAAATAAGTACAAGCATCATAAAATCATATACATATTTCTTTTAAAGATTTGTCACCTATTAGGAAACCAAATTCAGAGATTTTTCAGTTCATCAAGCATTTATTCTCTTCTATAATGAGTCAACACACAGGGCAAGGTTTTATGAACTTTTTAGAATAACAATTTGTCCTCTTTGCTTCTACAAATCCTGTTCTGAGAGTGTAATGGTTGATACATTGTGTCAATTCAAGTTTAGAAGATTACTTAAGGGACTAAGCAGGGGGGCCTGGGAACTTACTTCATAAACATCCTTAGCTTATTCAAAAGAATGGCACAGAGGTGGTGTGGCTGCTGTATCTGCCCCAGAGCTTATAATATGAGGGTGAGAAAGGGTCTTGCTCTCCTTTGCTCTTGGTGCTTTTTCTGTCCTCTGTCACAATGAACTTTTGTCCCTCTGCCATGCCTCCTTGACCTGGTACTTTTCCCAGCAACTAAAGAAAACTAATTAGCACAAATTAACTG
This sequence comes from Myocastor coypus, assembly GCA_004027025.1. Classification (NCBI taxonomy): domain Eukaryota; kingdom Metazoa; phylum Chordata; class Mammalia; order Rodentia; family Myocastoridae; genus Myocastor; species Myocastor coypus. The sequence continues at coordinate 12,393 of PVJA010044018.1, read as the reverse complement.
CAGCAAGCCAGGGAGATAGCTCAGTAGAATAAGCACTTGTCTGGCAAGCACAGGGTTCTGAGTTCAATCCCTGGCACCACAAAAAAAAAAAAAAAAAAAAAAAAAAAAAAAAAAAAAAAAAAAAAAAAAAAAAAAAAAAAAAAAAAAAAAAAAAAAAAAAAAAAAAAATATATATATATATATATATATATATATATATATATATATATATATATATATATTAATTGAAGCAAAAAGTCCCAAAGAAAGAAATGACAGCGGATGATGATGAAAATGAACTGTCCTGTAGCATCTGACACCTGGTCCAACAAGATTCTACTTATACTGTGAATCCTTCATTGTGGACTGCATTTGTCTACACAGTTTTCAGAAATTAGTAAATTTCTCTTAACTTAGATGGGAATCATCGCCTCAGGCATGGGAATTCTGCCATTGTGCCTGCATAATTTGGCTAAAAATCATGGCCAGCCTCATGGGTCACTTCGCACATGCCAACCAGGGAATCTGCTGTGTCCCTTGGTCATTTGCAAGGATTATACTTTCCTCAAATATTTGAATTAAGGCTCCTTCTTATTAAAGGCAGTGATCCCAGTTAAAACAATGAAAGCAACATCGAGAAAACCAAACAGTATTCAGTATAATGTGCTGAATTAATTTCACAAGGACTGGTTGCTGGCCTTTGAGCTATTTGAAACAGTGGAGGCCACTGTCTGACTGGACAAAGGTAGTGACAGGAAATAGCACAGAGAATACAGAGAACTGACCACAGGTTTACGATCAGCAGAGACTAAGGCAGCGTGGAGCTTAAAAAGACAAGCTGTGGAGTAATTTACTGTCTTCCTGGTGGTTTTATTTTCTTTGTCTTTGATACATATCAACTCTCAGTGAAAAGCTTTTTATTTTAACTTCCTGGAAGAGGAGGATAAGATCCTGCCATTTACATTTACCCACCATATCTATAAGCTAACATTCAAATTAATTGGTTACTCCCCCAGTTAATTCAGGTAGCTTCTTTTGTGCTCTGGCCATCTTTGGTGGCTGCACTACCAGAACTGTTTCCCCGTAAGACTGTTCATCAGATTTTGCTTCTGTGATCCAATGTTGGTGCGTGGGAACTGGACTCACTAAGGCACTGTTTCCTAGAGTGTGTTTCTCAAAGCACACATCAATAATAACAATAAATGATGACATAAAATGTATATTCATCTTCAAACTATTTCACTCGATAATTTACAGTATTCTTGCACATGGCAGCATCTTGGAAAATCCCAATTTAAATTTTACTCAAGTTTCCCAAGCCAAACATTCATAGTACAATCACCATCAAAAACAGCGGATAAAACTGACATGTCTAAGGGTGTTGCTATTTTAAAATATAATCTGCTATATTCAGTAGGTAGCACTTTACCTTTACTTCATGTAGACTTTGCATTCCAATAGCTGTAAAATACCTCATGGGAAAGAAAACAAAGCTACCCAATTTGTTAATTCCCTAGGAAAAATACCCACAATTCCCCTGCAATCTCCCAGATTTTACTCATGTGTTTAAAAAATAACTGTATGTATCTTGTAGTATCTTACAGGTTTGGTTGCAAGATAGCCCCACTCTAACCCACCCTCTAAAAATACCAAACTCCACAAATGCTCAGATTTCTTATATAAAGTGGCAACATGTTTGTATATTACCTATACACAGCCATCTATATAGGTTAAAGAATCTCTAAAGTACTTATGCTCTATAAGACGTAGTATAATAATGCACAAGTTAGCCACATTATTGTTACATTGCTTGGAGAATAACGGCAAACGGAAAAAAGTCTGCGCATGTTCAGTGCAGTACAGCGATCACAGTCTTCAGCGCATGAGATGTGAGGGAGATGCAAGGCAGGCTCAGCCGAGGCAGAGCTGGAGAGCTGGGCCCGGGCAGGCTGCAGCTGGCCCACGCCCTCACCGACAGCTCGGTGGTTCCCGCCACAAGAGCAGCCTCCGGTTTCCTTTCTGGTCTTTTTTTTTTTAAGATATGCTTGATTTGCAATTGATTGAGTCCATCAATGTCAAATTCTCTGTCAAGCATTCTGCTAAATTCCAGGTGCCTAGGCAAGATTTATTTTTCACCCTTAGTAGTTTTATAGTCTACTGGGGGCAGGGATTAAAAATGTCTGTAAAGTTTAAATATATCTTCAACTTCAGTCTTCCAATAAATGATTCAGAATGGTTTTAAAAATTTATGTGGTCCAGAGAAAGGTAGCTCTTCCTGCCCAACTTTGGAGAGGCCCCCAGGTGGCCAGGAGCTGAATCTTGACACATAAAAAGGTTATCCATAGACAAGTACAAATTAAATGATTGATAGATGTTAGAAAGGCATAGTCTTTTCAGTGGGTTTTTGTCTGGTTCTGTGGTGTGAAGGATTAAACCCAAAGTCTCAGGCACTGTAAGCAAGCTCTCTGTCAACCTCCCAAGCAAGCATTTTAGTGGTGTTTGTCTTCCTTGGGCAAGCCCATGAAGAACAAAAGATGAGAAGAATATACTTCAGAATCTATTTCTAATGAATATGTTGGAACTTACTTTAATTAATTTACTTCTAATGATTATAGAAGCTACTAGTAAAGGACCTCTTTCTGATGAATATACAGCATTGAATTCTCCTAACCTCAAGAACAATTTCTGATCTGAGAAGCAAAAGGGAAGAGAGTACATATCTTCATATTCTTTTTGTAAATAAAGTTGCCATTAATTTGTCATATGCATATAGAGATCAAATATTACTGGTAAGTTATTTTTTATGTATTTAGTACAAGGTCTACAGGGTCTCACCACACAGATCAGACTTGTAGCATTCGGCCTCCCAAGCACTGTGATTATAGGCATGTGCCACCACACCTAGTCTTGATAAATTATTTTGTTATGTAAATAACTGATAAATCCAAGAGATAGGTTTTGAAAGGAATTCTATGTCAATCCAGTAGTGGCAAGACCATGTCCAATGTTCTGTCAAACCTGTTGGGTCAATCCAAGATAGCTAAAGGCAGTTACCAGCAAAGAAGTAGTTACAAAGCAAAGCTATAACAACTGCAGTACACCTCCCTTCCATATCTGAAGCGAGTGTCTATTTTCCACTAAGTATGCAAGCCTTTAGCTTGGAAATAAAGTAAAAGTAACTCTGTTACACTGACTTCTAGCTTCAGACATGTTGACTGAGATTGGCTAGAAGCCAGATTCCTCCAAGGCAAGGGGAGAGCTTGCCATTGCTTTCACAAGAAAACCAGTCCTAGAAAACTCCATCTCAGGTGCATATATGTTAGCTCCCATTGAAGCAAAGGAGACTTTCTGGGGAGGCTTGTAATTGCCTACCCCCATTAGCAATCATCTTGGTCAGGTTCTGACCTCATCCTAAAGGAAGCAGTGATGCCCAGTTGCATAAGACTTGAAGTACTTACTAACTGTGCAGATTGCCAGGATGTTACTTCCCTAAGATTTCAGACTCAATAGTATAGAATGAGGCAGGAAATTGCTATGTCTTCTTTATTGATCAAGATAATCATCTGGCCAATGATTATTTGAGTGCATAATGTCCCAGATAGAGGTTTACAGAAGGGGAACTTGTTTCCTATTGGAAAATGACAAAATCTTTTAAAAATCATATCACTACATACCATAAAGAAAATAAAATTAAAATGAAGGACTGATAAAGGAGTCATGAAAACTTTCTCTAAAAGTAAAACATTGGGCTGAACCCTGAGAATAAAAAGGGGCATTCATGAAAAGAGCCAGGTGAGGACACTCCAAGGCCAGGAAGGGCAGTGGAAAGCTGCTGGCTCAGGCAGGACTTCAGCACTTGGTACTGTGGTTAGAGAGAGGTCCTCAAAGCTGGCTTGCAGGGAGAGTAAGGGGGCACAAGGTAAGATCTAGGAATAATAAAGTCACAGTGACACCACAGGTGCACAGAAGGAATTTGGGATGTGTTCTGGTACACTGGAAGCCATTCAGTGATTCTAACAGAAGAATAGCTAGATCAGGTTTGTGCTCAGAAAATGCTTTTGTTTATGTAATTAGTTATGAGTCTATAGGGATTCACTGTACAGGTCAGATGTACAGTGATCCTCCCGTTTTCTGCCTCCTAAACTATAGGATTACAGGTATGCACCACCAAGCCCAGTCTCAGTTACTGGCTCAGCATGCCCTGGGGCAGGGCCACCACAGCACATCAGAGATTGAACCCTAGTCCCTGCACCTGCCTAAGCAGGTGCTTTACTCCGCTGAGCTATCTGGCAAGCCCTCAGAAAATAAACTTTTATGAAAGTATGAAGGTTAACTATAAAGTGGTAAAAGTCGACATAAAGAAGATGAGACAGGAATTGCTACAATGGTCTGGATGTGAAATGCCACTGTGGGACTCCAACAACAAAGGCAGACGTGAGCATTAGCACTACGGACCAATGAAGAAAGAATAACATACACATTTAAAATTGTTTGGTCAATCTTGCATGCCTATGTCTGGTAATCTGAACAACAAACCTGATGATAACAATAGATAACACAACAACTGTTGCTAATTTTATATTCTTATTTTGAAATTTTGTATCATATTTTTTTTATTTTATGTTTATTTGTCATAATCTTTGCACTTTTTGGTTTTGCTTTTTCCTCTTTAAAATGAAAAAAATAAAATGGGATATGTTGGTAGATTAAATGTTTCATGGGGGGATGCAGCTCCAGGGCACAAGTGCCTGCCTGGCAAGTATAAGGTCCTGAGTTCAATCCCCTGTTCCTCAAAAACATAAATAAACAAACAAATAAATAAATGTTTCATTGTATTACTGGTGACCATGAGTTTATATTTCACAGGCTACTCAAGATGTTTACAAAGACATTGAATGCCTAATCCTGGAGTTCAGTAAAATCAACAGCACGTTGATGGCAATTAGGTAAAAAGAATGGAGTAAGTCAATTAGAATGATCCTAACATGAAAACAGCAAAAAGATGGAGAGATGGTGGATTCAAGAAGAGTGCTCAGTTCTTCCAAACTTAGAGTGTAGGGAAAATAAAATGAGCTGAAGAATTTGTGAGCATCTAGCAGCTGGCTGTGGTGGTGCACACCAGGACCAGCAGTCTAGGAGGTTGAGATAGGAAGAACAGAAATTAAAACCCAGACTAGGCAATTTACTAACAATCATACCCTAACTCAAAATTTTAAAACATTGTTAAAGGCTAGAAATCAAAAAAGACGTTGGGAACATAGCTCCAGTATGAAGGCCCCCGTTTAATGTCCAATATAGAAGGGAAAAAGCAGCAGCAATTTGAGAAGAAAAAGAAATTTAAGAAAACATTACAAGCCCTATAGACTAATCATAATGCCAGTGGTTACTGTTATTACAAATTGATTTTTGTTTGTTTCTTTGATTGTTTTTGTCTTTTTGAGACAAGGTCTCACTATGTAGTTCAGGCTGGCCTTGAGCTCACTTTCATAGCCCAGTTTGGTCTTGAGCTTATACTGATCCTCCTGCTTCAGCCTCGCAAGTGCTGGGATCACAGGCGTGTGCCACCACACCCGGCCCTGTTACTATAAATTGAATAAGAAGATCTAGCCATTAGCACTATATTTGGCTATATGAAATTGATAGTTAAACTGATTGCTTATTTTGAATGATGTTAGAAATGAAAGACCTTTTGGAATAGATATAGGCTTAGCTACAACAGGTCTTAGGGTCAACTGAAGAAATAATATTCTATGGGCTGGGAAGATAGATCCACCGTCTAAGCACCTGCCTGGCAAACACAGGCACCCAACTTTGGTCACTGGTACCACATGCCCTACAGGTCCCGAAACCCAGAGTGGTGGTACACTTTTGTAGTCCTAGTTCTGGGAAGGCTGAGACAGTGGATCACTATGAGTCTGAATTATGGGTAGTGAGACCCTGTATGAGACAAATTTTAAAAAAAGAAATTGAAGGTCATGAGCATATCTTCATATTTTAAAAAAAAGAAATAATGTTTTATGTAAGTTGACATTTTTCTTTTTTAAATCTTTCTTTATTTGATACAGAGTCTCACTATGCAGTGCAGACTTCTAGTGATCTTTCTGTCTCAGCCTCCCCAGTGCTGAGATTCCAGAGCTGGCATGGCATGAGGCACAAGGGATCAAACCTAGGTCTTTGCTCTTGCTAGGCAGGAGCTTAGATCACTGAGCTATATCCCCAGCCTGACATTTTTCTGGATTATAATCTGAATTTTATAATCTGTGTTCTTTTCATGGCTCCAGAGTACTATGAGCCTAAAATTTACTAAAGCATAAAATTATAAATGGACCAATACCAAATCACCCTGTCATGCTTTCCACATGACATGCCATCAGGTCTCAGAATAGTGGATCTGTAAGTGCCATGAAGAAAGCACTGTTTCTTTAGGTGTTTTACACAGGAGAGATTTGGCTATTATATTTCTGAAAGTGTTTTCTTTATAATGTGAACTTTATGTATGTATGTATTATTGATTTAAGTAAATTGGCTATAGGAGAGCAAAATTTTGATATTCCATTTTGCAACAGAGACAGTTTTTAAGGGCATCCCCACTAATTTTGACATATAGGAAGGATTTCTGCAATACACAGTTCTCTAAACAAAAATCACAATTTTCTGTGGCCTTAGTAATTAAACACATAGAAAATATTGTTTATAATGCAAATGCTGTCATAAACCTTGTATCTTAAGGACACGAGAAGATTAACATTAGGCTAGTAATAATGAGGTGATTCAAAATAAAATGGAACAGGAAAAACAAAAGCACATGCACAAGAGCCTCAAAGGAAGAGAGCATACGCTGGCTGTGGGAAACGCTAACAGAATAACAGTGAAAAAGACTGTGTGAGTCGATAATCACTACTGAGTATAACGTGCCTTTTGTCAGTGTTTCAGATATGAATTGTGGTCACAGGAGCCTCTTACCCAGCTCACAGTGTAAATGGTGCACTGATTACAATTATCACCAAAACCTAACCTGCAGGAAGCTGTGGAAGTTCTGGGAAGAACTGGGAAGTTCTGGTGATGTTTCAAGAGCAGACTTGGTATTCTTAAATAAATATATCACAAGACCAAGGCCAATGAATTCCTTGAAGATTGCAGAAAGTCTGTGTTTTGGGACCTTGTTGAACACCATCTCATTTTCTTGGAGATGTAAGAGCTAAGATTTCTGATTCTCCTTTAGTTTTTCTTTGGAAAACACTAAAATATTTGGATAGCTCCAATTCAGAATTCGTTTAGTTTATCTTGAAACTCATCTACCTTAACTCTAAACTATTTAACTCTCCTAGGTTGCTTTAGATCAATGTATATGAAAAACATCTAATGTCACTAGAATTCAGGTAAGTGTTAATGAGCTTCATAAGGACAAGGATGTTTGTTATCTTTTATTACAAGTATGTCCCAGTGCCCAAATACTGTTGTGTTAAAAGAATAATGCCCATGCCTGCAACCCCAGCACTTGAGAGGCTGAGCCAGGAGGACCATTGCAAGTTCAATCCAGTCTGTGATACAAAGTGAACTCAAGGCCGTCTGAAGTGCATAACGAGACCCTGTCTCAAAAAGGACAAATAATAGTAATAATAGTAATAATAATAATAATAATAACAATAACAATGCTGTCCAGTTTTGCAAAACCCCTAAAAGACAGGCTAATTTCACTGCTGAAATGTTTTTCTCTTAGTTTGGGATAGAAGCTGGGGAATTTCTAGTATTTACAGGTTGTTTATGAAATATAATTTATTTCTAAAACAACAATCTTGAAAGTCTTCTTAGTCTCTGGCCCTTGTGAATTAAATAAACGCTCATCTTAAGACGAGTATCATTGCTAAGTGGTGGCTGTGGATTTCACCACCTTGCACCACCACACCACAACCTTCCAACCATCCCTGACTTTGATTGCAAAAGGGAGCGCGATTGATCAATTCATACAGAATAGCTGGCCTTGTAACTTGCAGCATGGTTAATCAGTTTTGAAACTCTAACCTCCCTGAACAGCAGAAACTGATGATTCTGAGAAATAGAAATTCTCAGCCTGCTCTGTACAAGCTGAGTGGGGATTCCAGGATTCTGAACAATGTCCCAACGTTCTAAGATGTGAAATCGTTCTGAGAAAGAGACAAAGTACAGAAACACCCACAACACTGTCATTATTTCTTGCTTGCCTTCTGGAAGTTCTACACTGGTTCCTGTAAATGCTTCAGCTTTCTACTTTCACAGCCAAGGTGAAGCCACAGTCAATATTACTCCCAGAAAACTTCAAGTAAAAGAAAATGTTCTCTCCTGAATTGGGCAGGAAGACTCTTTGCTTAGCTATTCCTTACCAAAATATCCACACTAGGTATTGGTAATATCAGAATGAGCTATCCTTGAAATGGGAGATTATCCCCAATTTAATATTTGACATCCAACATGGTTGATCAGTATTATTGAAATTTTAAAAATCTAAAGGAACAGTTTGTGTAAAGTTCATAAGTCAGTAAGTGTACACACAATGCTCGTATCTTGAACATACTGACAGATGTTTGCTACATCTTACATGCAAATGGCTTCCCACTTTATGTACATTATAGTGCTTCCTATATGGATTAAATCACAAAATGGTGTTCTTAGGCATGCAAGAGAAGATTTTGATGGCTACAAATTAATAGTTGTGATGGTGGAAGGAAAAACAACAACTACTGTCCCTACTAGACTAGATGTAAGGTCACATGTATAAAAATTTTTAAAATATGAAAGTATGTCTACCTATTTTTTCATTTTAACAATAGTTTAAGTTTAACTAAAATTGTTTAAAGTGTTCATATGTTTTTAATTCTATGTTTAAAAAACAATAAAATATTTTCCTTGAAAAGATACATAAAGTCCTTTGAGTTTTATAACTGGTAATTCTATTCCATTCTCTGCATTTCATTGACTAACATTGACCCACAAATTATCTTGCTGTCATCAGATATTTCCTTTTGCCATCATCCTATTGGGTAGAAAGTAGGAGGGAACTAGAAGGAGACTCAAGCTATTAATACCCTATAGTCTTCAGTTATTTTTCTTCATCTTCTCTACAGCTGAGAGGCCAAGCAAGTCCTACTGCCAACCAAGCCCTGACTGTTACAACAAAGGTAAAGACTCTGCTCTGGCCTGTGACTGCCTCCCCTATGGGGATTGGGATGGGTGTCACCAGCGCTACTTTAGAATCATTTTCTTCCTTTCAGCCATATTGCTAACCTTGAATACATACAAACATACTCTAATGTGCATTTCTAACCTATACCTCTTATTTGAGATAGCATTATGACCAACTTTATTTTCAACTCTAGCTTATTTAAAGCCATGGTTTGATACTGTCTAAATTAGTTATCATGAATTCTAAATAAGAAAGTTCTTAAAATAATCCTAACCTTAGAGACAAATTTGGAGAGTTCTATTCAGAAAATGATGCCTATAATAATGATTAAGATTTATCCATAAGTTATTTTCAAATTTTCTCTCCATCTAAACGTTATAATTTATTGGTGTAACTATTGTTTTAAAGCATGCCTTTTAAATGAAAGCTGCACTGTTATGTAAATTGTGTCATCTCCTTGACAAGAAATGAGGGAAAGTTTGCTGGTTTAAGGAACTGATATGTAAAGCTTTATTTCATCTGACTTTTATTCATACTCAAGATGGAAGAACTACTGTCATTTTACAGAATTTCACTTTTGTTTCCATTATAATGTGTTTTTATGGAGTTGAAAAGGAGTCTGGGATTCACCACAGAAAGATCATTTCTCAATCAGTGATTTTTTAAACTGGGAAATGAAGTACAACTAGGATGCCTGGATTGCCTTAAATTGTTCAAATTCAGTTCCACGTGAGCTATTTCCATTCAGTAGCCTTTTTATAGATGGTTCTGAAGTCAGATAAGTACACAGCTTTTCTTACCACCCAGGAATCACCTGAGAAGGAGAGGAAGACCATGTCCACAGTGTCTCCTAGCTCCTGCTCATCCAGCACTTGGATTCTGAGGCTCTTGTAAATCTCAATTTGCAGTGACTCAGATTTACACAAGTATGGGAATATCTATAACTCCAGTGAGATGTAGTTGGTATCTACTTCACAAAAACAATATTTAATACCAAAATTTGAGGTGTCACATTATTGTCCAAAAAGGTATTTTATTAAAATCCAGTAGGCAGGTGTGCTACCACATTCTTATAGAAAAATAAAATCAATTTATTTCTCTTAGTACTTTGGCCAAAGACACCAAATTTATCATATTTATCCTTTATATGAAGTTAATCATACCACTTATATTACTAGAGAAATAGATTTAGATTATAAGAAATACAACTTTATACTCCTCCATTTCCTCTTGCATTTTGCATACTCTGTTAGATGTATTATGAATCACAGAATTTCAGAAATCACTTTCCAGGCACCGTGGCACATACATGTAATCCCGGCACTTCAGAGGCTGTGGCAAGAGGTTCATTATAAGTTTGAGAACAACCTATACTATAAAGTGAGCTCAAGGCCAGCCTGAACTGCATAGCAAGACCCTATCTCAAAAAAAGAAAAAGAAAAAGAAAAAAAGAACAGAAATCACTTAGTTCAAACTTTGTGTTTCAGGTAAGTAATGTAAGGCCCCAGAAATGGAACTGTAACAATTGTGCACAGTTCAACAGTCTTTCAAAGGGATGTGTATTCCTGCACATCCACCTCCATTCCACAGAGATGTGTGACCAGTTATTTCAGAGCCGTGCCTCACTCTGTACTCAGCACTTACCGTCCTACCTTTTCTGCTCTAAGCTTTTTCCAATCTAATCTTTGTCTCTCATGCAATATTTCAGTCAAAATGTTTATTGATATTTCAAACCTTTCTCCTTTGTGTAAAGTATTGGTTTACCCATTAAACTTCATTAGCAAGTCTCAGCTAAATATCTTTTTTATTTTTATTTTCTGCTATATCAGGGATCAAACAAGACCTTGTACTTGCCAGGCAGGCACCTATGCCACTGAGCTAACTCCTCGGCCCTAAATTTCATCTTCTACACAAAGAGTTGTTGTTGCTTCTCTTAACTGAAACTTTCTATTTGAAAAAAATCACTGTTCCGGCATTTTCTTCTATGAGTGATTTGTATATGTTGCAACTCTCACACTGAAATCAGTGCTGCTTATTGGTAATTCCCACAATCTGCTTCACCTTGCTCTCTCAACATAAGTTGAGCAGATGACTAAATGTGTCACGATACTTTCAGGAGTACAATCAAAAATTAAATGTTAAAAATTTTACTCTGAATTTGATGTTTCTAATCTTAGAAATATATTTTGCATGTTAGTTAAGTCTGCCTTTAAATCTGGCTTTATTTTTCCAAAGCAAACATTGTATCTAAATCACTCTACAGTTATCTGAAATAGATACTTATAATTTAACTTTTTTTTTTAGGTGTAATGATGAAAACTTTTCTTCTAGTTGTGAATATAGTGGCACTAACTCTGCCATTTTTGGTGAGTTAATTTCATTTATCTAATTATAGTAAAACTAAAAATTTTATTTAGGGGTCTATTGAAAGAAATTCACGAACATCGTTATACATCATGTAACAAGTTGCATAATAGTTAATTTTGTACTTATTTCTATTATAGTAACATTTCTAAAATAACATTCTTCTGGATATTCTGAATGTTATAATTGAGGAATTATACCTTACCATATGTAGAAAGTCTTTTAAAGTCCTATACTATGGATCTGGGGAAAAACACTACAAACACTTTTTTGTTCTGTTTTTAATATAGGGTCTCGCTACACAGTTCAGAGTCATAGTAATCCTCCCATCTCAGTCTCCGCAGAACTAGGATTATAGGCCTATGCTACCATGCCATCTGCATGGTTTGTCCAGGCTTTCATGCAGTGCTGGGGTTAGAACTCTGGTCTTTGCACTTCCCAGGCAGGTGATTGAACAATTGGGCTATCTCCCAACCCTAAATATTTTTAAATTATAAATGTTTTAGTGATAATTCACAACAAATAAAAAAATTACAGTCTAGGATCAAATTTCTTATAAATTCTCATCTCTCTGGCTGACAGGCATTATTTTGAATTCCTGTGCTTAAAGATGGCCTCAAAGCCGGGCATGGTGGCGCACGTCTATAATCCCAGCACTCGGGAGGCTGAGGCAGGAGGATCAGTGAGAGTTCGAGCTCACTTTGGGCTACAAAAGTGAGCTCAAGGCCAGCCTGAACTGCATAACGAGACCCTGTCTCAAAAAGACAAAAAAAAAAAAAAAAAAAAAAAAAAAAAAAAAAAAAAAAAAAAAAAAAAAAAAAAAAAAAAAAAAAAAAAAAAAAAAAAAAAAAAAAAAAAAAAAAAAAAAAAAAAAAAAAAAAAAAAAAAAA
>PVJA010044017.1:0-16411 GCA_004027025.1 Myocastor coypus | reverse complement strand
TATGCTGTTCTACTGAAAGGAGCAGTTAATGCTTAAATTTTTTCTTCTTGTTTTCATTTCTTGTAACTTTTTAAAACTAAGTTTGCATGTTTATATTTTGTAATCTTATGTTTATATTTTGTAATCTTGATAATTAATTTGGGGACAATGTTATACAATACATTGTGACATTTCCATTACATTGTTTAGTGAAATTCTGCATCATTTATTTTTCCTTTCTTTTTTCTTTTACTATTTTGTAGTCTCTTTAAAAGTAAAATAAAATAAAAGGAAGAAAAAAGTCTTAATCTTCAGTTCCACAAAAAAAGGCCTGTTTAAAAACTTACGTTCTTTGTATTTAGTTTACAGTGTTTAACCATCCAGGCTCTCAGAGACTTCAGCAGCTGGATCTTGGTACTTAGAATCCCCCATATGGTTCTGGTTTTATGAGCTTCTGGAATTTTGAAAGAGTTTCAAAATCAGAAATTCTTTCACCAGACTGTAGAAGAAGACTTCTAAGGTTACACAGCATTCCTCTAAGAGGGTGGTGTATAACGCTATGAGAGTAATGGTGTAAGAACAGTAGAGACATCCTCAGAAGGTTAGAGAAGAGAATTAAATGAAATGTTTGTGAAACACCATGGCAATTTAACAAATTTATCTCAAGAGAGAACATGTTAGATTTATAACCACTAGCAGTACAATAGTAACAAGGTAAACCAAGCACTTTGGAGTTAACATCTTGTGCTGGATGCTAGATATAATGTTAAACCTGCTGAATTTTGTTTCGCATTGGTCCCACTGGTTTCTATTCCCTCCCTCAGAATGGGAATGTTTACTCTGAAATTATAGGCTCACAGAGGAGACTTTAGAAATAGTTTTCAGCAATGCTGAAACTGTTAGGAATTTGGGTACTCTTATGGAGTAACTAAGTGCATTTTGCATAAAAAGACATACAAGTTTTTTTTTGGGGGGGGGCAGAGATAGAATGTAATGATTTGTATTTAGATGTCCTTCAAAATCCTAATGTGGTCATATTTGGCGAATTTGGAAGGTAATTATATTATAAGGGTAGAATAGTTGGTTTGTTATTGGAAGACAATGCCTGGTCATAGGAGATAGTTTACTGGTGGCATGAACTAGAAGGGTTTATCTCCCTTTCCTTATTGTCCTTTGTCTGTTCACTTCTTATTTGCCATGAAAATAGGCTCTTCTCCATTATAGCTCTAGGCTGTGCTGTCCTGCCTTGGAGTTAGTGGACTGTGGATCGAAACATCTACAAATTGTAGCCAAAATAAGGCTTTATTAGTCTAAGTCATAGGGCTTGAGTATTGTGTCTCAGTGATGACAAAATACCTAAGATATGCTAGCAATAGATTTTCACCCTATAAGAAGCAAGCTTTCTTAGAATTAAAGAACACAATATTACACAACAACAATTGGAAACTTCAATACACTATTTAAAATGCAAGCAATATCTGGAAATAATGTCAGTAAGAAATAGAAGATGTGTTTAAAATTACTAGCATGACAAATTTAGGACACTTCTCTCAAAGAGAGCAGAAAATACATATGCTAGTTAGGTGTATATGGGCTCTTCTCCATGACAAGGTGAATGATAAGTATCAAAAAGCTCTCTCTCTCTCTCTCTCTCTCTCTCTCTCTCTCTCTCTCTCTCTCTCTCTCTCTCATGTTGCTGAGCTATATCCCTGGCCCCTACTATATTTTTGAAAGACTGAAATCATACAAAGTGAGTTTTTTCCAATAACTACAGTACATTTTAATATGTGAAATCAGTATCTTATAGCAACTCATCAGCCTACATATAAACTTCTACAGAATGAGTTCTCTCTCTCCTGCTCCATTTTCTTTCCTTCACCTGAAATCAAATAGTACATATGTGACTGTATAAAAATTTATAATAGTTCTATTTTATCTTATGTTGTTTTTAAGAATTTCATTTTTTTTAATCTTTGTTGTTGGTGAAGGTCCACACATTTTTAAAGAAATGAATCCAAATTATTTACAATCTTACCACCTAATGAGAATGAGAGATGCATGTGAAATTTGTAAAAAAAAAAAAAAAAAAAAAACGCATAATTTTTTTTTCTGTTTTCAGAAACGATGAATATAGTTCAGGCAGCAAACAGTAAACCTGAAAAACCTCAAAACTATCAGAATAGTTCAGTAAAATAAGCAAGTAATTTAGAGGTAAACTTCTATTTTAGAAAGAAAATTTTCTTCACTTGAAAGATAATATATGGCATGGCAGACAGCTTAAGGAGACGCAGGGGCCCAGGTTTCAATCCCCGGCTTGCCTGTGCCAGCCCCACCCAGGGACATGCTAAGATGCTGACTGAGACTTTGCATGGTGATGTATGCCTGTAATCCTAGTACTTGGGAAGATAAAAACAGGAAAGATCACTACAAGTGCAATCTGTTTAGTGAGACCCTGTAGAACCTGTAGACCCTGTATGAAACACATTAAAAAAAATAAGGACTCATCTCATTCAATTCTGTTGTATGAGTTGTTGAGGCACAGACTAAAGGATGAAATGGACTGTTTGACATCAATAAAATATGATCAGCAAAGGTAGTCACTACCAGAGTATTAATATATTCCATCAATTTTGCCACTTGCTGAAGAGTTTGGGAAGTCTTCTTTTGTGAGTTGCACTGTCACAGCTGCCTCCATGTCCTTAATTAACTTAAAATATTTATATTTCATCTCCACTTCCCCTTGGGAAAGAGCTAAATTCAATAAATAAGGTAGATGAGGAAATGCCATAATATATTTTATATGCTTTTTCCCCATAGAATTGCACCTGACAGTAGAGTTCTCCATAACTGCTTCAGAAAGTGGCAATGATAATTTGATAATTGTGTTTGAAGCAAGGAAGGGTATGATGAAGAATATAAATGACAATATGTATTCCTTTTACTATAATAATTTTTAATTTTTTTTTCTCTTTTTGAGACAAGGTCTCACTATGCAGTTCAGGCTGGCCTTGAGCTCACTTTTGTAGCTCAGGCTGGTCTCGAACTCACACTGATCCTCCCGCCTCAGCCTCCCGAGTGCTGGGATTACAGGCGTGCACCACCACGCCCGGCTAAATAATTTTTAAATTTAAAAGTTCATTATTTGCTGACCACACCTTATATATGATTTCACTATTATTCTTTTGTCTTTTTTCAACCTCATTCTGTCACAATCTTTACCATTCTCATACCTTAACCTTCTGGATTTTGCAGACAGAGGCCTCTGTTGCTATGTAAACACTTCCCTCACAGACTTAATTAAGAACAAAATTCCTGCTTACAATGTCTTTACTACTAAAACAATTAAATTACACTTTCTCTATGACTTGCTTCTATATTTTCCAGCTAGGCTCATTTGCCTACTCCTGATAGTCCTTTTAGTTTTTATTCCTGACATCCTCATCACATCATTAGAGAAACCTCAATGAAGCTGGTGACATAGATCAGTGAGTGGTAGAGCAACTACTCATTATACGTCACCCTCTTATTTCTAGGGTATAAAACAAAAAAGAACATTCAATGGAGTTTTCGTGTTAAAGAAGGTTTTATGTTAATTTTTAATTTGTCATTCC
Source organism: Myocastor coypus (assembly GCA_004027025.1). Taxonomy (NCBI): domain Eukaryota; kingdom Metazoa; phylum Chordata; class Mammalia; order Rodentia; family Myocastoridae; genus Myocastor; species Myocastor coypus. The sequence goes on along the minus strand of PVJA010044017.1, from coordinate 12,821 downwards.
AATTTCCTTATTTGAAGAAAGCAAAAAGTTTGAGTCATCCACTTGGAAGATCTAGGGCAAGGAAGCATCACAGGTAATGGACCTCAAATAATCTCAGAGGGAAAAAAGACAAAGCTCATGAGACAAAATTGGTTCATCATGAATATGATGCTATTGCATTATGAAAAGGACATTTCAAATCAGATTATTCAATAAAGCGCACAAGTACAATTGCTATATTTCTGCTCAACACTGATGACTTCCTATCCCACTCCAATTAAAATCTAAATTCCTAGCAGTAGTCCATAAGATATTAATACATTATGGCTTCAGGCTAAGTATTTACCATCATTTTCTACCAGTCCTTTCCTTATTTATTTCCACTGTGACCATACCTGTTTCTTTTTTTTTTTTTTTTTTTTTTTTTTTTTTTTTTTTTTTTTTTTTTTTTTTTTTTTTTTTTGTCTTTTTGAGACAGGGTCTTGCTATGCAGTTGAGGCTGGTCCTGAGCTCACTTTTGTAGCCCAGGCTGGTCTCGAACTCGCACCAGTCCTCCTGCCTCAGCCTCCCGAGTGCTGGGATTACAGGCGTGCACCACCACGCCCGGCTCATACCTGGTTCTAACAAGAAAATTAAGGCTTCTGTAACAGGATTTTCTCAATATTCATTCAAATGAAATCAGTCATAATGCCTCCTCTGTGCATTATGTAAAATAGCACAATCAAGATCTAAATCTCACTCTGTTTACTTACCATACTTTGCTGTTTTTCAAAGCAATCATCCCAGTCTGATATGTCCATTTCTAGGGTACTATGTGGACATATAAGCATCAATTTTCATCAGTGTGATGTAAGTTTTAATAGATGGGAGAAAAGATGTTTCCAATCATTTTCTCCTATCAAGGTAATATCTGAACCATTAGAAAAAAATTCTCTGACAAAGTGCGAGGATATGAGAGAACTATGATATCATTTTAAAATTTAGGAGTTGGACATTGGCTAAGAGGTCTATGGAGTAGGAAATGATTGTCTCCTGCAGGATGCAAATTTCATGAAAATAGCGACTTTGACACCTTTATTCACTGCTCAGTCAAGAGTGAATCTTCCTCTAGCTTAAGGCTAACTCGTGTGATATAAATAAGGCTAAAATGTAGACCAGTATAACTTGCTTCTTTTTTAGGATCCAAGAAATGTAGGGGGGTAGAAGCACTATTAATGAAAACAATATTCTCTGTGGATTTTCTCTGCTCTCGCCATTACATTAGGTCAATGGTATACAGTAAATTTCTAAAGCAAAGGTAAATACAGAGTCAATCTTATAATAAACTATAGGTTTTTGTATATACCCAAATTGCTATGAGCCAAAATAAAGCCTGAGGATCAGTGGTCAAAGAGTTGTAACAGCTGTCCCCACTCATACATTACAATTAGGATTTAAGAGGAGGTATTTTCTTTCACCTTCAAAAAAAATTTTGGGGGGGTTTGGGCTTTTAAATTGAGCATGTTCTGGTGTGATATGAAATCAGAAGCCTTTTTAAACATAAGGTACACTTAGCAAACAATGTTGAGGTATATCTATACTACACCATAAGGTATTTTTAAAAGACAGTTATTTAACGATTTAGATTTCTAAGATAATAAATATGAAGTAATTAATATGTAAATCTATTGATAAGTAAATAAGTGAAAAGTTAATGTACTGCAATTTGTATATGGTGAAAAACAAAAGTAATCTTTTAGTAGAATCTATTATATATCCTAGAACCTAGGTCATGGATTTTATTTTTTATTCTATTGCTCAGTGTCCTAAAGGAAAAAATGTTACAAACAACTCATGACTTGCAGGCTAGTGGAAGAGCAAGAACCAGAAAGCATTAGTATTTATCTATTGTATTACGCATATGTGTATCTACATCTGAGAGAGAAAATTTATTCTTGCTAAGAGAGTTGGACTTTTGCTATTTCCACTGCTATATCTCATATTTTTTATACAATTAAGATTAGGATTAGAGGTAGCATTCTTCTGGGTAGCAAAATGTAGAATAATCCCAATATTATACTATACAAGAGCAACATAATGTCTGAGTCTGGCCAAGAAATTAGAGACAACTGGTGCATATATGCTTTCTTCTACTTAGAATGTGAAGTTTGTGTAAATTGAGATTCTTCCCTTTTTAATTCAATTCTCAAGGATGTGGATAGGTGCAAAGCACCCTGAGTGTGAGGCATACTAAAAGTGAACAGTAGTTAAGATTTTGAGGTCTGTGTTTTTTATCATTTTCTTGAAATAATCAGAGAGAAAATATACCTACAATAAAACCCAAAATAAATTCCACATGTTTTAAAGTTGATTATTCGGTTTGAATTTTTTTGAAAATAGAAAAATTGATACTAACGGGCTGTGGAAATAGCTCAGTAGAGTAAGTGCCTGCCTGCCAAATGCAGGGTCCTGAGTTCAATCCCTAGTACCACCAGAAAAACAAAGGAAAAAATTTTTAAAAAAATTAATACTATTATTGGTTGTAGTTATATTTTTAGTAAGTACATAAGATAATTTCATGACTCACAAGAAATCTAACAGACACATCTTAAAATGTCAACATCTGTAAATTTGGGATGTAAGTAAGCAGATGTTTGTTTTATGTTTTATAATTTCTTACATTTTGTTATAACTTTTAAATAAATAACAGGATCCAAAAAGTTTAAGATATCATTGTAACTCATGATTTTACTACATTCTTAGATTTGGACAAATCTAATCTGTGTGAAGACTTGAAGACATAGTATCTGAATAATACAATCAACAAGCTTCATAATAGAGACACTTGTAGGGGCCTGGCGGGATGGCTCAGTGGTCTAAAGCGCATGCTTGGGGAAGCTTGGGTGGCTTCAGGGACCGCGGTTCGATCCCCGGCACCACATGCTGCGCCAGCCCTGCCCTTGGGGTGGGCTGAGTGGGCCATAAAAAATGAGTGAATAAACAAACAAAGGTTCTGAAACAAGAAAAAAATAAAAAAAAAATAATAGAGACACTTGCAACTATATCTTACACAAAATACATACCCCTTTTTGACAAAAACTTGAATGAACTAATTGACATTAAAAATATTAGACTACTGTTTAAAAATCTATAATCAAAGTTGTCACCAGGATTAAATTATTTCATAGCTTCTTGCTAGATAATTTTAAAAGCAAAAATTCTAAAGTAGTTTAAATTATTTAGTTCATAGGAAAAGATTGAAAACTCATCAACTCATCTTTTTAAAGCTAATACAACTTTAATAACAAAACTTGATCTACAGAGCATAAGAAAAAATAATTCCAATTTGGAATGCAAATGAAATACTTCTAAATTAAATATTGGTAAATAAAATCTATCATAGTAGAACATGATTATTTCATCATGGCCAAGAAGAATTTATTTCAAAAATACATGTTTGGTTCAAGATTTCATACCAACCCTCTTAAATCATTACATCAACAAATCAAAGGAAAAGAAAAATGATATATTTTAACAATATGTGTGAAAAGATAAAAATTTGATGTAATATAGGAGCCACTAATAAAAACACTAAGTAAAATGGGAGTAGAAATTTTTAAACATATTATTAACTATTGATCAATAACCAATTGTAAATATCACACTAGCATGAAATTCTAAAGACTTTTACAAGAAAAATAAAAATAGGATGGGCACGTGTGTCATTATTGATATATAACACTGTTCTGGAGAAACCAGCTAATGTAATAATAATCAATTTGAACATTAGAAGAAATAAAATAAACTCTAGCTGCACATGGAGTGATTATATACCTAAAAAATCCAAAATATTCTATTTTAAATGTCTACTGACACTTAGGACTTAAAAAAAAAAATCACTGGTTAAAAGATAAAAATATAAAATTCTATAAAATTATTATCCAAAATAACAAGTTACAAATGAGGAAGAAAAACTGTCCTATTCATAATGTTATAATTTGATGTGTATAAAAGTATTTACAAAATAAATTCAGGTAAAATGATATGAAGCACATTATTGAAACAAGAGTAAAATTTTCAATGATGTATCAAATCTCTTGAGTTTTAAAGACATTATTAAATATTTCTTAAAAGGAAAATGCAAAATTTACTGCAACTCTAAGTAAGACATAAATTCTCTTTGTCACAGATATTTTGAATTTTCACATGAAAGAATAAGTGTCTAGAAAAAATCATATGGTTAAAAGTACTACTGAAAGACTTGCTTTACCAGATTCTAAAATCTATGGTCTAAAAACACACACTCAAAAATTAAAATCTATGGCCTGACTTTATAATTATATCTATGTTATACTGGCTCAGATATTTGAAAACTGGTGTAGTCAGAGGTCTATTTTAATTGAAGTAAAAAAAAATAAATTTCATATGGATGAAACATTTAAACTTTTAAAACAATAAATTTATTAGAAAAATGTAAGTGAACAGTTGTATGACAAGCTAGAGGCATCCATCTGAAAAGGATAAGAAAGCAAAAAAATACTATAAATGAAATTATGATCTATTTAAAACTTTTATAAATTATAAAGTAAAACGTCATCAATAAAGTTAAAATCAATGATATAATGAAAAATCATAGTAGGAGTTACAAATGATTAAATAAGACTTCATAGTGGGAATTTCTACAAATTTATGAGGAAAAAAATCAACAATTGGATAGATCAAGGAACAAAGAATACTAATTATCAAATCACAAAAATGAATGTCCTGATAATAGAAAACATACTAATGGAAGTCAGGTAAAAGCCAATTAAAAGTGAAAAACAATACAACGCAATTCTTCACTTTTCACATTTCAAAGCATTAAAAACTGCTATAGAAGATGCCAGAAATAGGGACTTGAATTCATTACTAGTACTTATGATATTTCTTAAAATTAAGCATACATCTAGTTAGCACTTCTTAGAATATGGAAATAGCAGGAACAGTATATCATGGCAGTGTTGCAATAGGGAAAAAAGGAAAGAAAGAAATTACCATTAGTAACAGAATGTTCTAATACTTTTTTGGCGCTTGAACGTATACTGTTTATGAAATATTAAGCAGGAGTGTAAAAGTGATAGATACAGAGACAGAATTAAGGACTGTAATCCACTAGTCTGGAAAGATGACAACAGTATGCAAAGTGGGAAAAGCAATTCAAATGCGCACAGCCTATCATTTTTCGTGAAACTACTGAAACAAACTTGAACAGAGAAAACAAGAAAGATATAGATCATATTTTCAGTACTTGTTCCCTGGGAAGAAAAAGGGGCAAGTAAAACAAAGGCAAGGCAAACAAATGGTGTGGAGTTGATTTTCTTTTGCATTGTTCCAAAGGGTGCACTTTATTTTTCTATTTGTATCCAATTCAAAAATTTAGTTACAGAATAAATATCAAGATTATCAAAGTATATTAGGCCAAAACTGTGAAATTAGACAATGCAAGATTGGGAGGCACAATAACTTTCACCCATTTTTCTGAATTTTTGAGTCAAAACTCTTCAAAATATACAATTATGGGAAAACAAGTTATTTTATATCTAATAACTCCACAACTTGTGTAAAGAGCACAATAAACTTACGGGGTTTTCACCAAACCATAGACGTAAATGTGAATATCATCATCAAACTTAATAAAGTAGACAGACGGCTTGGCCACCACTTGATGGATGAAAATGCCAGTTCTCTTGGACCCGTCATCTTTGGCATGCTCCACCTGCTTGCCCACAAGGCTGTCGACCACTTCTCCAGGCTCTCGTTCTGCTGTAGGAAAATAGTAGCTGGAATCTGGAATGATGCGAAGGTCACCATCTTTGTAGTCATCCAGCAAGGTATACATATAGAGGACAGGATCTTTCTCATAGGTGATGTAAAACCAAGTATCCATCACGGGGGCTCGCGCCAGCACCATACCCTTCCATTCATCTTTTGTACCATGCTCGCCTTCAAACACGTGCCCCACTGCCTTCCCAATCAAGGAATCTGCCAAGCGTGAATCAATACGAGGAGTTGGCACTCTCTCAGGAAGAATCTCTAGCGCTAAAACTCTCTTGTCCCGGTGTAGTTCTAGTCCGTACACACTATCTTTGCCATCATATTTAATAATGTACAATGTAGGCTTCACAGAAACCTGCTCAAGTACGGTGCCCTTCCACTGTTCCACCGGCTCATTGCCTTCTTTCCAACCGTGTTGAATGCGACAGCCCACTATGTTCCTACAAGTGAGGAAAGTGGGCTTGCGCCGTTGCTTTCTGTGGGTGTGCCTTTTCTTCATCAGGTATGCAGACACGCCATCTATCCCTGTGGGAGGCACCGTTGGAGGCGACATGTTCGGAGTGTAAGAAGGCTTAGACAAAGTTGCCGCTTGCTTAACTAAACTGACAAAAATAGCAACGCTATCCAAATGAAGTTACAATTTTGTTCACGATCTCAAAGACCAAATCCTTCTCTAGCGCTTGAAACAGGATTGACAGAAAAGTTCAAACTCCGATTCCAGGCACTGGGGCGCCGTGAGCCTCTCAAGCAAACGCCAGAATGGGAGAAAAACTGCACTGTAGCCGTGGTTGCTAAAGAGAGATGGCGGGCTCTTGTGTGCTGTCGGTCCCTGGCGCCTGCCCAGATTCCCAACCCCAAATTCCTGAATTCGTCACTTATCTGTTGTCGATGCTGCTGTGGTAGCGGCAAGGCGACAAAGAAGGAGGCGACTGGGAAGGTAGGCAAATGAGATGCAATGGCAAAGGTGCAGGCAGCTGCGGCGGCGGGGGCAGGTCTCTGAGGAGTTAGCGCGGCCTGGCCTTTGCGGCGGTAGTCGGTTTGGGCCAGCTTGGAACCGCGTTTTTGCGGATTAGGGAACCCGCCCCCTCAGAGCCCGCCTGTACCTCGACCCCGCCCCCTGGCGTCTCGCTTTCCATTTCGCGGGCCTCAGCGGGGAGGGTCAGTGCGCGTGCTTGGGTTTGGTCAGCGCTGACACAGGCTTTCTCCTTTATTTTCTCTTTCGCCCCCTACTGTTTCTCTCAAACCTGAGCCAAACAGACCAGCTCCCCTCCTCCTCTTCTCTGGCTGCCAGCGGCCCAACAGCCTCCTCCACAGAGGCTCCATCTGCTTTCTATCTTCCAGGAATTCTTCACAATCCTGCTTAAAATAACTCAAAGCACACAATGAGAGAGAGAGAGAGAGAGAGAGAGAGAGAGAGAGACAGAGAGAGAGATGTTTTTACACAAAAATATACGTACAAATGAGTTCTTTCAGTTTAAGGGACTTGATATAAGAGAAGGAAAAGACCATGCAAAGTCCACCATCTTGATTCAAATTGTTTATAATCATTTTGAAACTTATTTTTAATAATTATTTCGAGTGTAAAAAAGGCTCATTGACATTGCAAATATTTTCAAATATTCAGTGAACTAAAAGATGACACTAACCTTAATCTGAAATCATTTAGGCATACAAGAAAATGCTAGTCATGTAGATTTTCCCTTGTTAATAGATTTGTGTTATACCTTACATATGTGGGGATGTATTTCATATGAAGGTTGCTTTTTTCATTAGATTATTAGAATTTTTATGAATATTGAATACTCCAAAAGCCATGATTTTAATTGTTCCATAGTATTTCTTTCTTATTCCTTTGATGATTCTTTATCCTAAAGATTTTCTGATAGAAGAATAAATAATGAAGTTATTTTATCTTTGTATATGGATATATTGAGTTTGTTTAAATCATAGTTTTAAGAAATATTTAAGGACATGGAGATATGCAAATGAGATTTGAATGATGTTTGAAAAATGAAATGTTGAGACAAGATTTCCACAATTTTACAGAGAGAGGAAAACAAAACTCTATGTATTTATTAATTTTCTGATTGTGAGTGCTCTGTTTACTTATACAGAAAATTTGAAAGAAAACAATGTGTTATAGGACTAATATGAGGATTAAATAGCAGCCTTCCCCAAAGCCCAACATTCTATGGCACTTATGAAACAGCAGTAAAAACCAAGATGGTCTAGATCCTCATTCTTATTCTTGTACCCTTCACTGTTGAGAACACTTCATATCATCATGAGTGAAAAAGGCAATAATTAATTCAACTGGAATTAAGGAAATTCACAGAAAGCTACAAGGTAGTGGCACTAGCTGTATCCACATCATATTATCTTTTAAGTCAGTAACAGAATAGCCTAGTCTTCATACTCTTAAATCACTGGTTTGGCAAAAAATGTGAAAGTTTTCCAATTTCTCATTATTTTGAGGCTAAAGACTTGATGGATAGGATAAACTTCCAATACTCTATCACAAGGAAGCAAGAAAAATACTTACAACAAAAGGTATTACTAAGCTTTTTAGAACTATTTAGTGATGAGACAAGAGAGAGAGAGAACCTCCATATACACATTCAGTTAGAAGGCATGTGTGAAAGTCATGCCTTGCGTACTGCCATTAACATCTCCCAAAATAGTTCTGTAGAACCAGATGCACTAAGCTCTTAGTATAGAGTAGCACTCAACAGGTGAAAGATGACTATAACCCACAGGGCATACATATGCAGGGCTTTGATACATACTTTGAGGGAATCCTTGCTTCTAGCCTAACAGACAGAGAAGGCACAGAATATGTCATGCTTAGAAATAGGGATAGTTGTTTATACTGGGGTATAAAATTAATTAAAAATCATCATAAAACTGGAGCTAAAAGAAGACAGAATCAGTAAGCTTAAGGAAAGAAAATTAGAACTTATACCATGTGGACAACATAGAAAATAATCTGATAAAAATAAGAAGAGTCACAGGAATTCTGAGACAGTGAAAAATTGAACATTTATGATTGCATCAGAGAAGAAATATTTTAGGTAAATGTATATATCAAAATATGAACAGGATCTATATATTAAAATTATAAATGTTAATGGAACCAGTTGAATAAGACTAAGAGATAATTAGAAGACATACTGTCTTCATAGATTGGAAATTTCAACACACCATGCCTGTCAAGTCAGTTCTCTTCAAAATGGTGTATATGCCAGGCTTGGTATCACATGCTTGTAATCCTAGCACTTGGAGGCTGAGGTAGGAGGAACTATGTGAGTTCGATACCAGCCTGGGCTATAAAAGTGAGTGCAAGGCCAGCCTGAACTACATAGAGAGACTCTGTCTCAAAAAGAATTTTAAAAAGTGGTGTATAGATTTATAGGAACGTCAATGGTAATTTTAAAAGAATGTTTTCCATAGATATGCACAAAGTTCTTAGATTTATGTGGAAACACAAAATGACTGGAATGGTTAAAATAATTTTGAAAAAATAGGTCCAATAAACAAAGAAGTACAGTTTGCAGATCAAATAAGCAAACATAAGACAGATATGGTGTGCACCACCACACTTGTTCAGGGCCTGCAAGGTGTCCCCAGAACTGAGATCAAACTCAAAACCTTGTGTTTGCAAGGTAGCACTTATGCCACCAAGCTATCTTTCCAGCCCTCAACTGATTTTTGAGAAAAATGCGGAAGCAGTTTAATGGGAAAAGACTAACTTTTTAAACAAATATCATTGAATTAACTGAACATCAATAAAGAAAACTCAGATGTCAAGCATATCTTATAAAAATAAGCTCAAAATAGAAAATGGCTAAAATGTAAAATGTGAAGCTATGAAACTTTTACAAAAATCATTTGGGAAAAATCTCTGGGATCTACTGCTCCATGGATGAAATGTTCTCATTCTTGACACCAAGAGCAGTATGTATAAAAGGAGCAGGATCAAATTGCTCTGTGGAAAAACTTCTAATAATATTAATACACATTGAGAGAAAATGTTTGCAAATTGCATATCCAAAAAGATTTCTATGTTGAAAATATAAAAATTTCTGAAAGATCAATAGTAAAATACCCAACAATGCTATCAGAGAATAAAAAAATAACAAAAACCTTAAACTTTTTACCAAAGAATTGATAAATAAAACAAATAGCATATAAGGAAAGCACCAGTCTTTAAGGAAATGTAAGTTATGATCACACTGATAGATAACACTACATAAGTCTTGGAATAATTAAAAAGAAAGATAGTGATATTCCAAATTCTAGTAAAACAAAGAGAAACTGGTTACTATTGGTTGAGAGTGAAATGTAAGATGATATGTCCTTTCTGGTAAACATTTTGTACTTCCTTTAAAATAATTGTTTCTTGGCCTTTTGGCTAAGATCAAGTGTAGTTTCTTGTAAAATAAGCATAAAATATACATGAGCAATTGGGTATTTATCCTAGAGATATAAAAACTTATGTTCACATTTAAGATATTTAATATTAGTGATCATTAAGTATTTATTCACAGTAGATGAAATATAGAATCAAATTACATGTTCTACTTTAGATGAAAGGTCAAGTAAACCACAAAACATCCATATAATGGAATATTAATCCTTAATTAAACTATAAGCAACAGGACTGTGGAAATAGCTCTGCAGTCTAAGTGCCTGCCTGACAAGTACAAAGACCAAAGTTCAATCTCCAGTACTGGCACTGCATGATGTGCTGGCCCTGGAAACCAGGGTGTGCTGTATTGGCCTAGAATCAGGGCATGGTGGCACATGCATGTAATCCCAGTGCTGAGAAGGCTGAAACAAGAGGATCACTACGAGTCTGAACTGTGTAGGGAGACCTTTCATCAAATAAATAAATAAATAAATAAATTATATCAGCCACAATTTGAAATAAATAAAAGAAATTCTACAGAGATTTTCAATGAAAGTGCTACTTTCTTTTTTTGTGGTGAAAGTGCTATTTTCTAATTGCAGTGTCTAGTTATATTTTCTTAACAATCTTGAAAGGACAAAGTTATATTTTGCAGAGATCAGGAGCTAAAATAGAAGTGGCTGTAGGTATAAATGAGGAGTGTAAGAAATCCTGACAATGGAACTCTTCTTTTTTTTTTTTTTTTTTTTTTGTCTTTTTGAGGCAGGGTCACGCTATGCAGATGAGGCTGGCCTTGTGCTCACTTTTGTAGCCCAGGCTGGTCTCGAACTCGCACCAATCCTCCTGCCTCAGCCTCCTGAGTGCTGGGATTACAGGCGTGTGCCACCACACCCAGCACAATGGAACTCTTTGAATGTTAGCAGTTTTCATACTAGTCTACACAAATAATAAAAGTACATTGCAATAACTAAATATGCAAATAAATATGAACATAACAGATATCAATAAACTACATATTTAAAAGTGATTTTTCTATTGAAAGGCTGTGCTTCATAAATGCAAGTAATCCCACTGGAGAAAACTGAGTTAAAAACATTCAAGATCTTCCAACATTATTTCTGAAATTATGTGAGAGCTAATAATTATCAAAAATATATTTTAAAGATAAAGATGGGCTTCAGGTGTAGTTCACTGGTAGAATATTTTCCTAGAAAGTGTCCTATGTCTGAGGTCAACTTCCAGAATGTATAATAAAGACAAGCAAGCAAGAAATAAAGTTCAAAAACTGAAAAGTAATGAGTAATATATAAGGAAATTTTTGCATACTTATATAACTTCTTTTGTATTACTTTTAATAAGAAATAAAAATGAGACAGTTTCAAAACATGTTAGTAGTACATCCCAATAATCAATATAATGCATATTGTTGTCCTTGTAGTACTTATTCAGAGTACAGGATGCAGACATAATTTGTCTAATTATTATAGGTACAAAAATTTCTTCTCATTGAACTAAGAGAAAATCATTGTATACATAGTCCAGTATTCCATAATTATAGTCAGTTATTGGAAGAATTGGCAATATCGAAAGCTGTAAAAGGTTTAAATCTATATATATAAATTCTAAAGAATAAAATGAAGAAAATCACAGATAATGATATCTGTACTTTTTATTAAAGTAACCATAAACAAACACACTATTTTATATGTAAAGATAAATCTAATTACATGTTTGGAAAAGTAGTCAAATTTTTGATTTCTATTTCATCAGTCAGAAATGTGAGAATTAGGTTAATTAATTTCTAAAATTGTTTCTTGATCCAAGTTTCTATAGTTAAGTGAAAATGGGGTAACAGGGAAGACGATTGTGATAAAAAAACAGACTCAAGTCATAGTTATTTAAGCCTTATCAATATATAGTATAAAATGAGTAAACATAGGCAGGTAAAGCAAATACAAACTGACAGAACACTCAAAATCTACAAATACAGATTTTTTTCTTCTTTCTCGTCAGGCAAAACTATGTAGATTTGTGAAGGGGCTAGTGGTTTGCAAATTTCTGTCCTAGTATTTTGGCAATGTGGAATGTAAGAGCTAATAAGAAAAGTAAAAGTGTATGTTAGATAAGTTAAATATATCTTGAATGAAGGCATCATTCTTATAGTGTTGGCTGAGGATTTTTTTAATATTATTTTTTTATTGTTTAAATTTAACAATGGTTATATTACATATTTTCATCATCAGATTAGTTTAGATTAATAGATAGAGGTATATAAGATTGATCAAACAAACATTAACACTTTCAATAAACATTACTTTGTTTTTCTTTTCCCCTTTCTTTTTGTAACAGTTGACACATTGCATATTGTCCTCACAATAGTTCTACAGAGCACAGTGTATGGGCATGACCAACCTTCTTATTGATGTTGCTAAGAAAAAAAATAAAGAAAAGAAAATTCTTCTCTTTGAACTAAGAGGAAGCAGATGCATAGACAGTCAAATGTTCTGCAGTTGCAGTTGGCCACCAGTGAAGCTTGCAATGCTGGAGGCTATTGATCCAAGCCTCCTACAGCTCAGCTCATCAATCTAGCTCTGCATTTCATGCATTGTAATCAAGCTTTTTTTTTTTTTTTTTTTTTTTT
>PVJA010044016.1:0-16411 GCA_004027025.1 Myocastor coypus | reverse complement strand
TGTGAGTTCGAGACCAGCCTGGGCTACAAAAGTGAGCTCAAGGCCAGCCTGAACTGCATAGGGAGACCCTGTCTCAAAAAGACAAAAAAAGAAAGAAAGAAAGAAAGAAAGAAAGAAAGAAAGAAAGAAAGAAAGAAAGAAAGAAAGAAAGAAAGAAAAACTGCACAGTACAGTTGTCAAAAGCATCCTGCTTACATACATAAATACATCTCTATTCCCACTCCCTTTCCTGTCCTCCTCAACTCAATAATTCTTTCCTTTTGAATAAATTCATTCCTTTTTACCAGTGTCTATTGTACCCTGTAGATCCCATTTTTCTCTTTCAGGATCTCACATTAAGGACACAATACAATATTTGTACATGCCAGTGTGTTTTATTTCACTTAAGAGTATACTCTCTAGTTGTATCCATTTACTGACAAAAGACTCAAATTCTCAAATTTATCCTGTTTTATAGCTGAATAACTTCCCATTGTGTAAAAATACCACATCTTCCTTATCCATTCTTCAGTTTATGGGCATCTGTGTTGTTTCCAGGAATTAGCCATAATGAATTATTCTGCTATAAATATGAGTGCACATATATCACTGTGGTATGAAGTTTTCAATTCTTCTGGGAAAATACCTAGGAGAGGAGTAGCTGGCTTGAATGAAATCTCCAATTCTAAGTTTTGAAGGAATATCCTCAGTGATTTACATAGCGGTTTTCTGCATTCTCATCAACAACGCTGAAGGGTTCCTGTTCCTCTACACCCCTTCTGATCTCTGTTTTTGGCTGACTTCTTCATGTTAGTCATTCTTTCTGAAGTGAGATAGAATCTTAGTGGTGTTTTATTTTGCACTTCTTCTTCTTCTTCTTCTTCTTCTTCTTCTTCTTCTTCTTCTTCTTCTTCTTCTTCTTCTTCTTCTTCTTCTTCTTCTTCTTCTTCTTCTTCTTCTTCTTGTGAAACTGTGGCTTGAACTCAGCACCCTGCGCTTGCCAGACAGGCGCTTGTGCCACGGAGCTATCCCTTGCATTTCTTGAATGACCAACGATGTTGAACATTCTTTCATATATAAACTTGCCATTTGTATTCCTTCCTCTGAAAAATATATATTCATCTCAGATCACAATTTTTAAATTGAGTCTTTGAATTGGAAGGGCTCAATGCTTTAAATTTTCATATGTTCTAGATAGAAGGTCTTTGTCTAAGGGACAGTTGGCTATAATTTTACCCAGTTTGTTGGCTTTCTTTTTTACTCTGTTGGAGACTTGCTTGGAATTGTACAAACTTTTCAAAACGATGAGATGACGTTGGTTGATTCTTTGATGCATTTCCCTTGCAGTTTGTTTTTTGTTCATGAACTCTCTACCTACTCCTATGTCTTTATTATTTCTACCTACCTCCAGAAAATTTGGTATTTCTGTTTTAATATTTATCTTTCTTTTGCTTTTAAATTTTTTCATTGTATTTATTTATTTAAATATTTGAAATTTATGAATTTGCTTGAAATTATAGCACATTTCCAAAGAAAATAAATGTTTTGCACAAGAAATTTGAAAAAAAAATCTTACCAATATACATGAAAGTGAAATTGTCCAAAGCTAACTGTAAAGAAAAAAAAAAAAAAAACAATCAGAGAATCATTTAAGCACATAAATGAAAAAATTAGATATGGAAGAACAAAATTAAGTATGATCTTATTCTACATTAGGAAAAAAAGAGCAAATGTGTAAGAAGGTAGACTAATTAATTCAAAGTACTGAAAGGGGGAAAAACTCCATTGTGTGTGTGTGTAAAGACAAGGAAAAAAATAATATGAAGTCAATAGAAATAGAAATATATTTTTTAAAGCTTCTAATACTAGAAGAAAAGATCACATCGTGTCCTATAAGTAGATTGTAAGAAAAAGACACAATATAGGGCTTTCAGATTAGCTTAGTGGTTTAAGTACTTGCATGAGTAATCCCAGTCAAGCACTGGGGACTATGGTTCCATCCCCACACCTACTCCTAAGGTGGGCTGAACCATCCAAAAAACAAACAAACAAACAAAAAACCCTCAACTTTGGGGCTTGAGAGATAGCTCAGTAAATCCTCAGTTCTGCCAAGAAAAAAAAAAGATACAATATAATTCTTAAAACAAAAATTAAGATTAAAGAATATTCAGAAAATTAAATATTAATTCAAAATTAAGTATTTGAAAATAATTTAACTAAGAAAAAGTTCTCATGACAATAAGGAATTACTAATAATAAAACATAACATAAATACTGGAATGGCAAATGTATGACCCACATTTCTACGTTTGGGGATACGGTATTGCACAAAGTTCTAGTATGCTGTGTACATGCACACTGTCCATGACACTTATTGGTGGTTAGGTGACACTTGTGGGACTTAGCTACTACTACTTCCTTGATATCTACCCTACAGATCCAGCCACAATCATGACCCATAGGGTACAGGAAAAGTCCATTTTTAGAGTATGCTGATGGAAATATTTTGCTGCTGTACACAAAAGAATAATTAAAAAACTGCTATTGTATACCTTTTTTTCTCTTATGTTTCATTATTTGGTGAGTTCTTTCCACTCTCCTTAATGGAGTTGTGGTCATTTTAATCTCTCTCTAGAATATCTTTTAGTAATCTGTGAAGGGTTGAGTTTATCATCATCAATTTCTTAGTTGTTCTTTGTCAGGAAACTATTCCACTTCTCCATTAAACTTAAGAGAGTTTTGTAGGGTATAACAGTCTGGGCTGGAGTTTTTTTTTTTTTTTTTTCTTGCAAGACTTGAAGTACTTTGCTCCAATCTCTTCTTGACTTGGTTTGTGAAGAGAAATTTGCTGTTATTTTAATGGATTTTTCCTTTAAATGTGATCCGTTTCTTTCCTCTAGTGTCTTTTAGTATACTATTCCTGTGCTGAGTTTCTGGAATCTTGATTATCTTATGTCTGGGTGTGGGTTTAATTGGTTGATGTTATTTGGAGTTCTATATGCTTTGGCTACCTAAATTTCAGATTGCTTTCTGCTATTACTTCTGTTCATATTTGTATATCACTTTCATTGGCTCCTTCTTTCTCTTTGATGCCTATTAGTCTTGCATTGTCCGTATTTCCATCGTCTTGTAGACGTTGAATTATTATTTTTTTCCTACATCCTGATTGTTTTTAAGAGATCTTTTCTTACCTTTTCATTAGCTGCAATGTTGTCTTCAAGGTCTGAAAATCTATTTTTATTTTCATTTCATCGGTTTTGCCAGCTTATTATTGAGGTTGTAATTTCCTGTATAGCACTTTGAATCTGCTTCATACATTCTGTTTCTTTCCTATATTGCTCACTCAAGGATTTCATCATTTTTCTATTCTCCTCTATTTTTATCAGTGTCTTTTAAAGGAGCATTTAGCACTTCTTTCATTATACTTATTATTTTTTCTTTACGTCAGAAATTATTTCCAATCTGATTTCCTGTATACCTTTCTGCAATTGTTTCTTTACTTCATATGCTATTATTTCAGAGATTTCAGGTATGTGATTTACAATTTCTTCTATGCTCTTGTCTCCTGCATTCGTTCTGGTTGGGCTTGGGGCCAGAGAATGCATTGTACTCCTTCTCTTTGTCATTTTGTATAGCATTGTCTTCTAACCTTTGTTTTAGAACTTTGGTGCAGTTATTACCTTAACACCAGGTCCAGATCTACGAAGTTAAAACTCATTCAGATGGGTGTAGCTTGGATCTAACTGTTATACTCTACTTCTTCTTGCGGCAGCCATTGGAGGTAAATATGCTGTGCCACCTTGGGAAGATGTTCTGCTCCTGGATAAGCTGGTTGGATCTTGCCTCTCGCCTCTCTGCATGGAGCTGTGCAATAGGATTCCACATCTGACAAACTGGGCCTGGCATCTTGGTTGAATGATGATCCAGCAGACACTGGGTCATCTCACTCACGTGCTGGGCCTAGGTTTTGGGTCAAATTTCTATTTTAATATTTAAATCTTTGATCTATTTTGACTATAGCTTTGTGCACAGTGATAGCTATGGATGTAGTTTTAGCCTTTGGCATGTGGAAAGCCAGTTATTCATGTACAAATTATTAAATAGGCTGTTTCTTCTAGGGAGCCTGTTTGGCTGCTTTATCAAAGACACAGAAGCTAAGTGTGTAGGTAGTTGTGTCTGAATGTTCTCATCTGTTCCACTGATCCTGTCTCTATGACAGTAGCATGCTGACTTTATCACAGTAGCTTTTGAGTATAATTTCAGGTCAGGGATTGTGATACCTCCTGCCTTTCTTTGTTGCCCAGCATTGCTTTTGATATTCTGAGTTTTTTATGGTTCCAAATGAATTTGAGGAATGTTTTCTCTAGCTTTGTGAGGTACACTCATGGTACTTTATTCAAGATTGCATTGAATGTGTGTAGCAATTTTGAGAGTATGGTTATTTTCATAATGTTGGTTCTTCCTCTCCAGGAACATGGGATATTTTTCCATTTTCTGAAATCTCCAATGTCTTTTTTCAGAGTATCATAATTTTCACTGTATAAACATTTTATGTCCTTTGTGAAAGTGATTCCTAAGTCTTTCTTTCTTTCTTTCTTTCTTTCTTTCTTTCTTTCTTTCTTTCTTTCTTTTTTCTTTCTTTCTTTCTTTCTTTCTTAAAATATAGACTATCCACTTAAATTCTCTGTAGGGTTTTCATCATGAGAGACTGTTGGATGTTGTCAAGAACTTTTTCTGCATCTATTGAGCCGACCATCTGGTTTTTGATGTGGCATATTACATTTATGGATTTGCATATGTTGACTAATCCTTGCAATCCTTGCATTCCTGAAATGAATCCCATTTGATCATGATGGGTAATCTTCTTGATGACTTGCTGCATTCTGTGTGCTAGTATTTTCATGCAGAGTTTTGCATCTATATTCATGACAGAAACTGGCCTATAGTTCTCTTTTTTAGCTTAATCTTTCTCTGGTTTTGGAATCAGAGTAATGCTTGCCTCCAACAATGAGTTTGGAAGAATTGCTTGAAAAGTTTGAGAAAAGTTGACATTCAATGTTTTCTATGCTCTGGTTTCTCTTCAAGTGGTATAACTCTTTAGCCTTTTAAATCTTCTCTAAATTTTTTGCAGAATTCTTCTGTCAATCTATCATGATATGGGCTTTTCTTTGTTGCGATTCTGTTTTGTTTTTTTGTTTGTTTTTTACATTTTCAATATTTTCCTTGTTATTGGTTTATTCAGAGTCTGAATGTCTTCCTGATGCAGTTTTGGAACTGCATATTTATCTAGGAAACTGTCCATTTTCTCTGTGTTTTCTATCCTGTGAGAGTAAAGATTTTGGAAGTAGGTATTGATGATCTTCTGAATTTCTCTAGGGCCTATAGTGATTTTACCCTTCTCATTCTTTATTACATGAATTGTAATTTTTCCCTTTTTTAAAATTAAGTTGGCCAGGGGTTTGTCAATTTATGTATTCTTTCAAAGAACCATAAAATCATTTATTTGGGCCTCTTCTGTTTTCCTAATGTGCGAATTTACCTCTCTAAAGTTTTCTCTTAAGACAGCTTTCACTGCATCCCACAGATTTCCATAAGTTGTGTCTGCATTTTTGTTTGATTGTAAATATTTCTTTAATTTCTTCTTTAAATTAATTTCAACTAAGCAATAGAGTGAAAAGTCAATATTTAATAATATTTGATAGAAAATATAGTGTGGGTAAGATCACTAAATTGGTGATACTCATTGTGGCAGTAATTTGACAGTTACTTAATGTGTTTCTTCTCCTTTATAACCTCTGTTAAGCCCCCCAAAAAGTCTCATCGAGATTAAAAGGAGATGTGAGGGACATTTTTCATGGTGATCTTCATGACAGAGTTGGAGGCAATCTAAGTTATCACATTGTGAGACTACATGTGATCTCCCTGTGTAGGATAAAAGCAAAATTCACAGGAACTTTAGAAAGCCAATCAGAAAATGAGGGGGAGGGGGAGAGGGAGAGGGAGAGGGAGGAGAGAGAGAGAGAAAGAGAGAGAGAGAGAGAGAGAGAGAGAGAGAGAGAGTCTGTTTTTTTGTGGTTGCTTCATAGCTGAGTCCTGTCACATGATCAGATTTGATAATCAGTTGCCACTGACACCACCAAAATGAATACTGGACTCTACCACCACTGAACTCTTACTTTTGCTTCTGCTTGGAAGGTTGTGAAACTTCTAATGATGTCTTCAGTGCTTTTATAAATTGTTCAGCCATTTTCCACACCCTGAAGAATTAACCTTTCCACATTATTCTTAATAGCCAGGAGAAAGGTAAAGGGTAAGAGGTAATCTCCTGGCTGTGTTGTCCTAAAGTGAAAGACTGAAAAGGCTCTATCTAGTCTTGCCACTGGGCAGAGGAGAATTGGCTCAAAACAAAGAGAAACTATAAGCAAAAAGCAAGCTGTAATCTGCAGATGTCTAACTTCCTTTTGTCTTGTAAGTGCTTTATCAAAATATATGTCTTGTACATACTTCACAAAAATCATCCTCTCCTTTGAAGCGGCTGTGCCTTGCATTGACAATAAAACCACGTGTATATTTTTTCCAAGAGACAAAACTCAAAGTCATGAGCTACTGTATCTGCCTCAGATCTGAAAAACAGTACTGTCAATTCTTTTGTTCTTGTTTTCATAGTCTCTAAGTTACAGATTAACTCATTTCCTTAACAATAAACACTGCGAGGCTCGAAAAAAGAATAATATAACTATTTATTTTGTCAATTATAATAATTAACATATGTGAATAAATGCCATGAAAGTGCTTATTTATATATTTGTATAATGATTATAATGATTATGAATCCATTTTATAAAAATATTCTTCACTGCCAATTCAAATTTCCTTTCTCCTCTGTCCAAAGTCGCAGTTTATTGTGGTTTTTTCACAGAGTTGCTTGATGGGTATGAGTTCTTGTGAGTCCTGTCTTTGCAGGGCTACTTTAGGCTTCTATTAGCTCTATTACTGAATGTGGTCACATGATGAGGAATGCTGGGAGGTGATGTGGAGCCCTTTCTTAAACTTCCTTTTCAAAATATGTTGCAGCAACCTTATTTGCTCTTGGTGGTAAGGATTAATCATTTGTCTAACTCTATAATTAAATTACTGAGGAATACAGGACAAGTTTCCAAGCTGCTTGCACAATGGTCCTGCTGAGTTAGTGAGCCCTCTCCTCAGGAGCCCCAGTCAAGCCTACTCTAGTATGGCCTACATTCCCTTTCTCATGAAGAAAGGCCTCTAAATAGTGGGAGAATAAAACATAGAGAAGCCGGGTGTGGTGGCACACGCCTGTAATCCCAGCACTTGGGAGGCTGAGGCAGGAGGATCGGTGCAAGTTTGAGACCAGCCTGGGCTACAAAAGTGAGCTCAAGGCCAGCTTCAACTGTGTAGTGAGACCCTGTCTCAAAAAGACAAAAAAAAAAAAAATAGAGAAAACTTCCTGTTGGTTTATAGGTGATATAACAGTATGGTAAGCCTGGCTGGAAAACCATTACTACTTTTATTATTGTTTTGTCCAGTACTCTAGGTGGAATCTAGGTTTTTCACACTGAGCTACATCCCCCACTGTTCTTGTTTGACTTTAATTTTGAGACACGGTCCAGGTTGGGTGTCCACTTACTGTCCTTGAGCCTCAGCCTCCCATAGTCCTGGGAACATAACTGTCTGCCACCATGCCCAGCTGAATGCTTTTCATCTTCAGGAGTCACCTTCTAGTTTGTGGTGTGTAGAGTGCTTACTAAAGCATCCAGCATCTGTCATTTCTTGCTTTTTAGGACTCACCAGCATGATGCTATCAATATAGCAGAGCTTTGTGATAACCCTTGAAATAACAAGTGAATCAAAGTCCTTGAGAACTGTATAACCTAGCTGGCTTTATTCAAAATAGATGTAGGGTATAGAAATAGACAAATGATGAAAACGTGTATAAACACACATGCGAAAATATAGTCACCTAAATATAAGGAAATATACTCTAAACAATCTATTCATATTCAGTGGAAATAATCATGAAGTGGGTATCTTCTTTTCCTGGGCCTCCATGGCAATCTGGATTCCAAACTATTTATCTCTATAAATACTCCTGGCCAACAGGCTGAAAAGCCAATCCAGGTTCCCATAAATTACTTAAATTCAGAGTTGCTGTCCAGAAAAACAGTGCATACTTTAAGAGGTAACAAGATGACTGTTTCTTGGGAAAAATCTAGAAAGAATAATTATGCTATTAAGAGATCATTATTGAGTCTCCTCATGTCAGAAATAATATTTCTACAGTTTGTTGGAATAGATGGAGAAACGTGAGACCTGGATGTATCAGACTTGAAGTTGTGCTTGTCTCTCTAGCCTACTTCCTTAAGACTGAGTAGAATATTAAGTACCTTAGCGATCTGGAGCCATGGCAGAGCACACCAGTGTGTCGTGTCCATCAGGCAGATCATCCTGCTCCAGAAGGGAGCATCCCAAGGCAGAGGACTGGCTCTAATATGGAAATCAGGTGTACAAGTCAACTTCATCATGACATGCTGGACTTCTGTTCATTGAGTCAGAGCTTCATGGCTAAAAATACTATACTATCTAAATGACTGTTATTTTGAGTTCAGAACCGGGGATTGAACTCAGGCCCTTGCACTTGCTAGGGAAGTGCTTATTCTACTGAGCTACATCCTGAGCCCATTGATTGCTCATTGTTAAGATATAGGGATCCAGTGTAAATTAATCATTTACAAAAACTTTTTCTTTTAAGGGAAATACTGTTTAACACACTAGCCTTGGATTTATTAGGCTAATGAAACTGCTTCATTCTGTTTGTTTATTTGTTTGTTTTTTCTTTTGAGACAATGTCTCACTATGTAGTTCAGATTGGCCTTGAACTCACTATGTAACACAAGCTAGCCTCAAACTCTTGGCAGTCCTCCTGCCTCAGCCTCCCGAGTTCTGAGATTACAGATGTGTGCCACCATGTGAAGTTGATTCTTGATGTTTAAATTACACTACTTCATTTGGAAAAGGTTTTCCTGCATTAGTCTTTTACCTATAACCCTGTTCACTTATCCTAGCTTTTAGATAGAATTCTTCTACAATAACAAATAAAATCACTCTGACTAATTTAGGCAAAATATGCTCACCTAATATCAGGTAAGTATGGAGAAGCAGAAAATCAACCTTAGAAAACTAACATGAACTAAAATGTTGCAAAGGTGAGATCATACCACATGAGCCATTTGATTAGAATGATGACTTGTACTGTAGATGTCACATCTTTCATTTTCTTCTTGTGCGAATGATTTGTTTTTATTCTCAAGAAATCAAAGACAACATCGTTGTCACTGGCGGTTTCTATAGAGGATTGGTGGACCCTACCTCCTAGCGGGATTCACACAAATCTCCAATATATGATACATAATTGCATGACAAATAAGTACATCATTATTTTTCTGTTAAGAAATGTATTGGCTGGGCATGGTGGTGCAATCTGTAATCCCAGCACTTGTGTGGCCGAGGCAGGAAGGTTGCTGTGAGTTTGAGGCCAGTTTGCACTACAAACTGAATTCAAGGGCATCCTGAACTATACAGAAAAACAGTTTCAAAAAGATTAAAAAGTGGAAAGGAAGAAAGAGAAAAAGATAGAGGCTGAGAGGGACAGAGAGAGAGAGAGAGAGAGAGAGAGAGAGAGAGAGAAAGAAAGAAAGAAAATGTATTGTATCAATGTGTTCTCTGAAATAAAAAGGATTTGCATATATGTATTGTCAGCTTCTCTACCCACTTTTTGGTAGGTTTATAACTTCTCTTTTCTCAGACATTAATTGTGACAGCTAGATAGAAGAAGCAAAAAACAAAGCCAAGAGGGGATATATATATTTTTTCCCTTCTTTCTTTTATTCATTCTCCCATTGCAATTTCACTTTTCTTCTGCAATTTCTTTCCATTTTACAATATCTTTTATGCATTTTGTATCTGATTTACTCTCAGTTTCTTACATTCTGGAGACAATATTGTATTATCAGTGGGTATATCTTTATTGAAGTTAAAATTCAAATAATTTCCTTACTTTAAGTGTAAACTGAATACTTTGTTGTTGATTCCTACTTCCAATAATTCTTTGTTACTTTGTAGAAGACACATCTTCTTGTACACTGTGGATGGCTCCATGTGCTGTTCTGGTTGACATGTATGAGTGTATGTGTGCCCATGTGCTTGTGTTTCTGAAGGACATTATTACTTTGGGCCTTCAGGATGCTGTTGAACTTTTATTGCAACATAATGGTTTTATGGCCTTGGTGTTTTCTTTTACTTTGCTCCATCTCAGCTTAAAGAAACCTGTCCACGCTAAGGACAAAGGAGAAATTTACAGACCGCAGGTGCTACCTGTTTTGGTAAAACTATTAAACTGATAAGTATTTTCAAAAATTATAGCCCTGCACCTGCTGCTACCTTCAACCCCAACCAGGCAAATTTTCTCCCACAGGCTATACTTTGTGTATACAGTAAAAGATAATTAATACTGTATTCCTCTACTGTGTGTTTAAAGCTAAATTCAGCAATATTTCTTAAGAAAAACAAACAGGTACTAATGCAGGGTGAGGTATTGTGTAATGATAGATGCATACATTGTGTGTATAGACAGAGGTAGTGAGCCTTTTCTCAAGCCAGAAATTTTTCTATATTTCAAACTACAAGTCACTACTGGCATTCACTCACAGAGGTCAACCTCCCTTTGATAAATTAGTAGTTAACTGAAAATATTGCACTAGCTTTATTGTAATTCTTAGATTTTTGAAATAATGAATTTTGAAATTGGCATCTTCTATACTACTTGAGTCTCCCCCTTCCCCTGGAACCAGGGATTGCACTCAGGACTCTGTGCTTGCCAGGCAAGTACTTATTCTACTGAGCTATATCCTTGGCTCCACCACTATAGCCTTAGGAAAAGAAGTTTTTGGACCTCTGAAATAAGTGTCACATAGAAAGACATGAGTGATAATTTATTTATATCTGTTTCACTAAATAGAAAAAGAGAACCTATTGAGGGTCTAGATCATGTCATATTTTAATGTGTTTCTATCATCAATAATTGTGTAAACTGTGTAAATACATATAATATACATATAAATACATATAATATACATAAATACATATAATGTATTTAATAGATTTTTTTTTAATTTTCCAATACTGGGATTCAGCACAAAGCTTTGCACTGAGCTATATGTCAACTTTTGTTGTTGTTGTTGTTGCTGTTGTTAGTACCGGGGATCAAACTCAGAACCTTGCACTTGCCAGGCAGGCACATAAGCCACTGAGCTAGCTCTCCAGCATGTATCTCAACATTTTAAAACACATTTTAGATTACCTGAGCAGGGCCGAACTCAAGACCCTCCTGAGTTGATTGCCCACATGTGACGATTCCAGGCACGCATAGCCATGCGCTAAGTGTCTTTACTTGTACATGGGATGCATTCACTTGAAAGTTTCTGAACTGAAGTTCTCATGCTCTTTTTCTCCAGTGCATCTTCCCACTTCACCCGATTATTCTTTGTCTCCTAAATGATATAATTCTGACAGTGCGCCAGTTGCCTTTCTCATTACCGATCTCAGGACCTTCTTTTCAGGGTCCGTCCAACTGAAATTCTTGCAATAATGAACTCTAAATAATGTTCTAAATTCTGTCCTTCAGATGACCTTCCTTTGACTTCTGACACTGCTCGACCTTAGTTCTGCCTTCATCCCCAGTGCAATGTCATTTCAGTTGCTGAATATGCTTAAACTTTCCAGTATTTCCTGCTTGGCTTTCTTCTGTTTTCCTTTCTGTGTGCTCAGGGCTCTGAGTATCTCCTCCTTGTCCCTTCAGTTCTCATCCAGGCGAGATCCCCATGAATCCTAATGACCTTTGCAGTTTCCATCCACAAGCTCTTCTTCTCTCCCAAATCCAGACTTGTATTTTTCACCTTTTAAAACCTGTATGCTTCATCCAAGCTGAATCTTTAGTATATACCAACTGAAACATACCACTCTTCCTTCCTACCTGCTAGTTTTCTGGAGCTCCTTTCCTTCAGATGTTCCAAAACTAATTAATAGATTTGCTGCATCCTCAAGATTTCTGAACTACAAATTGAGATTATTCATAATCCTTTTTATGTTTTCCTTGCATTCATATATTTAATTTATTGCTAAACATAGTCAAATATATCAAATATTTTCAAATATGTCTCCTTGTTTACAGTCCTGATCAGTACTATTTCATTCAAACATATGTTTCCTTATTATAAACTATTCTCACCCATTTACGTCTACTTCACATGCTATCCTAAGTAATAATGCATCATTTCCTACAATGTGTTCCCTGACTTCTGGCATGACATTTAAAGTTCTTACTATACTTTACAATGACTTTTGGACTTATCAAATCTCCATGCCACCTTGTACATTGTCTCCAGCCTTTCTTTTGTAATTATTTACATCCCTGTCACTTGGCTAACACTTCTTTCTCTACATAAATTGATTTATCTTTTCCCTGTCCTTCCTCATACTAACTGGTTTGTCCAATCTGAAATCGATTACAACCTTGGCCTTGATTTCCCTCATAATTCATGATTTCACCACCTCTTACTTTTCAAGAGCTGTGAACTGATTTCAACATGCATCCCTCTTTCTAACAATATCACAGTATTCATCCTTCTGCTTTCCTGAAACAGTGCACATTTGTGAAAAGGAAGGATTCCTAGGATTTCATCACAGTTGCATTTTTATAACAATGTTTTAATAGCAATCTTGAATACTTACTGCTTCTTGAGTTTTCGTCCAACATATCTTAAGCCAAGCAAGAATGAACCCATTAGCAACACTGGCTTCTGGGCCTGCACTTACCTTGATTAGTGACTCGAGGTTCACATCTAAAGAAACAATGAAAATAATTTGTATCTCTTACTGGTCTCCACCTGAAATTTTTGAGGAAGCAATTCTCTTACATGCAAAATTATATTACATACCTGCTGATATTACAAGATACTAAAGCATGTATAAAAAGAGTTACATTAAATAGTTATATGTGAAGTGTCAACATCAATCATGTACAGTAGTGGGTTTCTAGGAAAGTATTCAAAAATGTTCATACTCTACCTGGATTTAGTCATAGGAATATCTGTGTTTATATGAAAATTATTGAAGAATTTTAAGAGGTAATATATAGCCTTTATTTGTAAATTCAAAGTCATTTTAATTTAAACTAAACTGGAAAAATCATTTATTAATTTCATGTCAGTTGATAAATGGCTACTGTTAGATTCCTCCTAAGAATAGGTGTTAGAATAAAAAGACAGACAGTGGGCACCAAAGTGAGTTCTTTAACAGAGAGCATATGCCCTGAGAGTAGAGAACATGGTCTGGAAAGCAGCACAGGAGAACAGTTTTATCCAGAGGATTCCCGCTCCTGACCTAGCTGCTACAGAGTAGTTTGTGTACCTTCGGGTAAATTCTAGGTGATTGGATGGAAAAACCTTAGGAACACTCTAGACCTTAAACACAGCAATACAGTGATGGGTTAAGGCTGTCAGTATTTATCCATTTTCACTTTTAGAGACTGACTTTTTTTAAATTTTAAGACATGGTTTTGAAGATCTACAGGGTCTCACTATGTAGAGTGGACTTATAATGATCACCTGTATTCAGCCTCCCAAGAGCTGAGATTACAGCTCTAATTTTACTATGGAATTCAGAGTAAAATAGCTTCCTCCATACAACACCAATGTACCCAAACTCAATTTCAAATGAATAAGGACAAATTTAGATACATGTCTAAGAGAGGGAAAATAGTTCAGCATGCTAAGTTTCACTATATTAAATAATTCATCATAAATTACCCACTTACCTACTTATTATTCAGTTTTCCCTTGCATATACATGTAGTGATTATATAAGTTGTGATCCACAATCAGACCCTAACTTCTATTGCTTAGGATTTAATTTAATCCTAAATCTATAGAGAAAAATAAAATAATGGTTTCCTTGCAGAATATGGTTCACTCCATTCCTGCAGTTATTTTCTTGACACTTACTTGGGAAGCACTAGAGCAGTTTTCAAATCTGAGAGAAGTTAATTACTAGCTTGGCTAAAGTTTCAAACTGGAAAATAGTTGCTAGCGACATTTTTGTGTTGAGTCTATTCTCAAGAAAACAAAACAAAACACACCCCTCATTTTTTTTTTCTTACTGTGGTTGTCATGTGTTAAATAAGGAGGGCAAAGAAGACCAGCATTTACTAAATGCTACCATGTGCGGATTATTGAATCTGCACTTGATTTATGTACTAAGAGTAAGTTCTGTGTGGACATCCTGGGCAGGCCAACTGTCTACCATGCCATGAGTTTTCACATGTTTGACAGAAGCAGATGATATTCTTGTTTAGGGTTTTGTGGAATTTAAATCACATTTAGGCATGTTATACTTTGACACAATGGCTTCAGGCTGGCTTTTCAGTCTTTCAAAGACCATGATGGCACTTTGTCACTAGTGTACAAGCTTCAAAACTCATTTTGTCTTTTCAGCATGATTCTAAAAACTATGTGGCTCAAAAAAAAAAAAAAAAAAAAAAAAAAAAAAAACCTATGTGGCTCATTTTTATTTCTAAACATTCCAATTCTGAAGAAATACAGTATCTGTTGAATATTAATATGAAAATACGATAAAAATACAATGAACCTATCATTTAAAAATACTATTATATTAAAGGATAACATTAATCCCCTTTGAAATGCTCACAGTCCTTCCCCAATTTTCAAACACACGTATCCCCTCCCTCACATTTCTCGCTTTGTGGAGCAGTCCAGGAAGTCTGAGTTCATGACTTCCACAAGGTCCTAAACAGCTTCAACATACTTGATTTCCATGATTGTCTTGACATGCAGGAAGCAGCAGAGTTGATACTGTGCCAGGCCAATGGCTCAGTACCCTAGGATACACAGAGGTGTTTTCCCACTTTGCCTTTCTGTTTCATGGCACTTGCCAGCAGTTGTGTGTGTATGTGTGTGTGTGCATGTGTGTGTGTGTGTATGGTGTGTTTCTGTGGTGTGTGTTTAAGTCATACCTCCTAAGAATACTCCTAAAATAGCACTTCTCAAACTGCTTCAGAACATAGCAAGAACAGTGGGATAAGAGTCTGAAGAGCAAGAGAGAATATTCTGCAGTAGATTAATGGCAAACTGTCTTTTATAGTAATAAATCTAAAATATAAGCTTTTCCTGCATATTAAATCAACCTATATACATTCCAAGCTTAAGAAAGTGAAATGTTAAGTTGCTATTATCAATTTGAAATAAAAATCTATACCAGCACATAATATCTGCAGAATCTTTTCTCAGTTTGCCTACTGAGACAAAGGAAAGAGACCTATAACAAAGAATTAGCATACAATTTTTTTGTAAGGAAGCACTTCCACATAAACTGTCAGTTCATTCACTGATTATGGTCAGTGTCTCTTTCTTTGGCTGCACAAATTGCATGATGCTTCCTGTATCCCAGAATCTTATCTCTGAACTCCCACTTGAGAGTTGCACAATCTCTACCTGTTTTCTCCACAGTAACACAGTGTTCACAGTCCCCTGCCTACAGGTGCAATAAAGAGTAGCGGCATCTTTATAGTCACTGAGCAGTTACTGTCTCCACACATGTCCTCTTCTCATTGCCCATCTATGCTCTCTCCTCAACCCAGTCAGCAGAATGCCCAAAGGTACATGTGCCTGAGATAACGGGCTCACGTCTGTACCATTGCTGCCTATGTAACGGGAAAAACTCTCGGCTCCTTGAGAAGCCAATGAGGCACTAGTGTAACCTGCACCAACCAGAAAAATGTGAGTTTTGGCTTCTCATGAGCTGCACCACTAAGTGCCTGAGTGATCTGTGATAAACCACTGAAGTTGCAGGAGATTCAACATAAAAGGCCTCACATACACAGCTTCTTATCATTGTCTGTGTTACTCATGGAGCTTCTCAATATACAAATATCTAAAGTAAATCAGTGGAATAAATATAGGGTGGCACTTGATAAATGACTTATATGCAATTTGTGTCCTCCAGGAAAAAGTATTAAATTGTATCCTTACCTTGCTTCTTTTTTTTTTTTTTTTTTAAATAGATTTACTGAGGGAAAGATAGCTCCTGTCTGAGAGAGGCAAAGGACGGGACTTCTGAGTGGATGTCCTCCCTTACCTTACTTCTTATGCCAAAATTTTTCTTCCAAAAGAACCAACATTGTGAAGATGGCCATACTCCCTAAATTATTGTACAGATTTAATGCAATTCCTATCCAAATACCACCGACATACCTCACAGAGCTGGAAAAGTCATTCCAAAAATGTATTTGGAACCAAAAAAGACCCAGAATTGCAAAGACAATTCTCGGCAATAAAGGTAC
>PVJA010044015.1:0-16395 GCA_004027025.1 Myocastor coypus | reverse complement strand
TGAGGAATGCTGCTTACAGAATGGACCACAGGGAAAAATCTAATGTGGGTTATATTCTTAACCATAGTCTTTGCTCCTCTCTGCTCCAAAACCACCACCATGTCCACCCCAAGAAAATTGATAAGGTATGTGTATGGAACACAAGTGTTCATGTCTGTATGCTTGGAGGAGATGTATTATTGAATGAAACCCTTCTCTGACCATTGGCTGAAGGGAGATGAACGTGAGACAGCTATCTCTCACACACACCTGAAAGGAGCTTAAGGTGCCAGCAGGACCTGGAGAATGCATTTAGGGAACAGAAGGGCTTTGTTCAATAAGGGTTTTTCAGATCTGTTCAACAGGCTAATGTTTAGAGTGTTTCTGACCCAAAGGGGGACTTCTATGTGTGAATTTTCTAAGGTGAAATAAAAGACCCTCTTTTTTCCTGCTAAAGAGAGGATCCTTATGATAGGTTCCAGAGTTTGGTTTATCACCTGACAGGTGAGAATGAGGGTGGGGGGGAGACTCTCATAAGAGTAATCATGGAGACTGGGTGAACTTGAGCCCTAAACTGTTGATGGGATCTGAAATGGCAGCTTCCAGGAAGTGCGATTCATTGCCAAGAAAATGGAAGGAATAGGCAACAGCAGCAAACTCCTGGCTACTGTCTAGGGATTATTTGGGGCAGAGGCCCTCCATTGTTATAAGGTAGAGCTATTTCAGGGAAGAATAAAGGAGACATGACATCCTTTAGCTTTTTCTCTGACGGCCTCTGAGTTTCTTTGAGAAGATGCTGAGGAATGTTCACTGCCATGTTCTAGCTTTATGCTGACACTCCTTTTTTGATGTCCTCAACCTACACCTTGATCCTTGGATCCGTCCTATGGTCCCTGCAATCAGGGGCATATTTCTGCATGTGAGCCAGCCCCCTTCCTAGTAGAGGGCTCTGCTGGGCTGGGGTTCTATCCTCTGGAAAGGATACCCTGAGAAAATTATTCTCCCAAAAGTGCTTTTGAAAGTAGGAGCCCTGTCCCAGCCACTTGGGATGGTAAGTGTGTGAAGAGAATAACATGAATGACCTGTGGTCCCATGTGTAAGAATGTGTGTGCTAGGTCAGAATGTGCCTGGCTCTCAAGGATATCAGCTTCCTGTGTAGGTGGCTGGGTGGGAACTTCTGAGCATGTGTGCAAATGGCCAAAGCAGCACTGGCCCTGCTAAGGCCTCAGTGTAGGGAATCCTGGGAGCAGGTGGTTAGTCCAGTTTAGGTGCTCGTGTACTGGGGCAATGGATGTGTGAGGAGACAAGCAAAGGGGTGGCAGAAGCCCAGGAGCCCAACTTCTACCCCAGAGAACACACAGGCCAGGACCACTGCAAAGGCTTCTTGGCTCCATGCCCTCTTCTGAGCTGGAAAGATCCCTCTGGGGCATTAAGAGTGCAGAGAAGTTGAGCCAGCGTGGCTTCTGAGAACAGAACATGCAGTTGTGGGATCTGGGAAAGATAGTGCCCATTTCTGGGTGCATTCCTATATCAGGCTGGACCAGCTCTGCCCTTCCCAGCACACCATCTTTTTGTCCATCCCAGTCTTATCACTTAGCTACTGATTGTGCCCATGGCATGGCATTGGAAGGGTTACAGAAGTGGAACCCACCACAACTTTTAGCCCTCTTCCTCTGCTTAAGCCCTGGGGCTTTCATCTTTACCAATACCCCCTTATCCACCTTTTTTTTTTTTTTAAATATACTTATTTTCCTATGGGGGAGGGGACTATTGAACGAGATCACTTTTAAATAGTAGTTTTTATAAGATGTTATAAACTTGTATCTTTTTACCATTAAAGTGCAGTGTATGTTCCTTCATGATATATGTAGAATATTTAAATAAAAAGCAGGGGGCTTTTCTACATTCCATCTCCTTTTTGGGAAGATTATCCTTTGGTGAAACTTTTTCACTGTGATTGTAGTGGTTTTGTTTCTGCTCCCTAATACAACCAGTCCCTCCCTTTCCAGCACCGTGTTAAAATTCCCCCTTCTCCACCAAGGAGCAACAAGTAGCAAAATTGGCATCAGTTCTGAAGAAAGATGCACGCAGTGGGACAGATGGGGTCAGACACCGGCCAAGGTTGTGCTGCCTACACCGTCCGCTCACCTGAGTAGTATCACCTGTCCAGTGTCCAGGCCTGGAGAGGTGAATCCCTGCCCTCAGCTGCCCAGAGGAAAAATGGATCTGACCCTTCCTGAAGCTGAGGCCAAAGCATTGGGATGTAGCAAAGTGATACTACAATGTGGAGTAAGACACTTTATTGCATACTTGTGTGGGGAAACAATATATGCTCTGTGAGATGAACAGCAGGGCTGTAGTAGCAGAAAACCAAGTAGGATGGCAACCACTCAGCCAGGTGAGTTCCCCAGGCAGGCTGCTACCTGCTAGGCGCTGTACTCCCCATTTCCCTGTTCTTCCAGTGCAGGACCCAGCGTAAATGCCCCATCAGGGATTGGGACACTCTGTACTTTGAAACTGGGGGTTGATGGTGGTTGTGATGGCACTTTTGTAGAGAGGATTGCTACCCTGTGGGAAAAGATGCAAGGGATGAGGGCAAATCTCAGGATCTCTCCAGCCCTTTATCTTAAGAGCCTGGAATTTGCAGACCCTAAGAGCTGAAGGAAGTTAGCAGAGGGAGGTACCCAGTTAGGAAAAATTGGCCTAGTGTGGGGTGAGGAAGCAGCAGGGAAGCAACCAAGCTAGGAGAGCCCAGACCAGTGGAGACAGAAGCCTCACCTGCTTCCAATTGAGTTGCAACCGCTCCTTCTCAAAACGACTATATTCTCGGCGGTCATAGATTTCCACTGAGAGCCTGTAAGCCAGGACCAGCACCAGTCCCACTGCCACAATGCCCCCTATGCAGCCCAGCACAATGACTTGAGTGTGGCCTGCTCCCTCTATGGAGAGAAACAACTTGAACTACCAGAGAGCCGGATATTAGGACGTGTCAACATTTACATACGCCATGTCATTATCAGCCTTGTCACCAAAAGCAAAGGAAAACCAGTAAGGTCCTCATAAGAGTGGCAAACGTGTGCACATCTATAGTGGCCTGTTATCACTGGACGCTCTAAAAGATTTGCCATCGCTCACCCAGAGCCTTAGCCTTGTCACCACTCCCCTCTCTAATTTAGTTTTCTGTATTTTGCGTAGGGTCTCACTACACAGGTTGGACTTACAGTGATCTTGTTTCAACCTCCCCAATGCTGAGATTACAGGTTAATGCCACCATGTCCAGTCTTGGTGGCCAGCTCAGCACACCTGGGACAGAACCAGCACATGATTCCAGGGAGTAAACCCAGGTCCTTGAGCTTGCCTAGGCAGGTACTTAGATCACTGAGCTATCTCTAGCCCCTGTCTGTTTTTGCTCTGGATTCACAGCTCTGCTTTCACTCTCAACCCCATACCTACTTCTAAGGCCCTTTCATCAAAGTTCCAAGGCACTGTTGAGAATGTCCCTTGTATCTTTCACTTACTGTCTTGGGGTCTCACTCTCAGTACAACCCGGCCTCCAGCCTCATCCTCTACCAGGAAAAAGAACAGTTGGCTGTCCTGCGTCTTCTCTTTGCACCAGCCATCGTCCAAGATGGGTCCTGGGGCCAGAGTCACGTTGGCATGGATGCAAGCCAAGCTGCAATTGGCAGCCAGCGGACCAGTCCCAAAGGCTCCACATTCTGCGCAGTTCCTGTCCAGTTGATGTCAATAAGTTACCAGTTAGCAGTTGTTACCCCGCTGGCCCTAGTACCTCATGCTGGAGGGAGAGCAAGCAGGGTGGGGGGAGTGCTCAGCAAACCACACCAGTTTGCTCCCAAGACAAAGACCTGAAGCCTCACCTGTGTCTTTCACATGGTGTCTTACAGCCTGGGCACTGGTCACACAGAGCACCATAGTAGCCATCCAGGCACTGGCAACGGTTGCATTGGCACTGTCCATGTTCACTGCAGAGTTTGCCCATAGGACTGACACAATTGTCTGTGTCCCCACTGCACTCACATGCTGTACCTGTGCGATTGGCTTGACAGTAACATTTTCCACACCGGCAGCGGCCAAAGCCTGGGGAAGAGCCATCAACAAGGTAACATGCTCCCCACACAGTTGGCTATCATTTGTCACCATAGGACTATTTGCCCAATTCCTCTTAAATATGCCAGGCACATCCTTCAACTTGGAGTCTCTGCATATCAGTGCCTGATGTTCCCAGTCTTTAAGTGCCCTCAGAGGGTCCCTCTAACCCCGCCCTTTTCCCAAAGGACCTAGGTACCTCCACAAAGGATGCCTTTATGTCTCTCGCAGCCAGCATCGTCACATTCACACAGATGCCCAGAGCTCTGACCACTGCAGCTGCAGCGTCCACAGTGGCATCGTCCCTTCCCACTGCACAGGGGCCCTGTCCCATTGGGAGGCCGGCACCCAGACTCTAGGTCTGCAGAGGACAGGTCAGCCTCAGAGCACTCACAGAACCGACCTAGGCGGCCAGGGAAACAACTGGAAAGAGAAGGTACAGGAGAGACCTGCATCAGTGTTCAGCTGTTCCTGACCTGCCTCCTGGGATTCCTGTAAATCCAGGTGTTTTTGAGATGAGTCTCCATATGTAGCATAGGCTGGCCTTGAACTCACTATTATACCCAGGCTAGCCTTGAACTCACAGAAATCCTTCTGCCTCAGCCTCCTGATTGCTTAGATTGCAGGCAAATGCCACCAGGCCCAGCTAACTCCAGGTTTGTTTGGGGGTTTTTTGTTTGTTTGTTTGTTTGTTTGTTTTTCGGCTGGTCTGGGGGTCGAACCACCATTCTGTGTGCCTGACTGGGACTGCCCACACAGGTGCTTAAACCACTGAGCTAACCTGAAACCACCTTTAAAGACGGTTCTTTTTTTTTTTTTTTTTTTTTTTTTTTTTTTTTTTTTTTTTTTTTTTTTTTTTTTGGTGGGACCAGGGTTCAAACTCACGACCTTGCACTTGCCCAGTAGGCACTTGTGCCTCGGAGCTATCTCCCCAGCCCCTAAAGACGGTTCTTGAAAGTGTTGGAGAAAGACAAGTGGCTGGAGTGCCAGGACCAGCCGAGCATCAAGGGTGGAGGTAGGGAAGAATGGGGGAGTTCTGCTCCAGGGCAGGACTTGGACATGTCAGGGAAACTTCAGGGCACAGTGATTAGGAGTCCTGATGGTCAAGGAGGCCCCAGAGGAGAGTGGGAAGTAAAGGAGCATAAGAGTGGTCACCATGGAAATCAGCTGGGAGCAGGAGCAGGGAGGCCTCACCTACACATCCCGCACTGAAGCTGCCCCTGGCCGCTGCAATGTGGAGCCTGGAGCTGGACGTCACTGCAGTTACAGTCACACAGTGTGTGTAGCTCCACAGTTAGTTCCTCTGAGAAGCCAAGAGCCCGGAGCCGCAGGAGATGGGGCTCTGGGAGGCAATGGGTAGCTTGGAGAGTAACCCAAAAGTTCACCTGAGGGTAGAGCAGGCAGAAGCCAGACTAAGTGATGGAGGTACACTGAGCCCAAGCCCCTGATGGTGTAGAGCAGCACCTTGGGTAGTCAATGTCCCAGTATACAATCATGCTAACACTTGACCTCCAGACATACTTGAAGCCCTGCATTAAACCTCCTCAGAAAGGACAAGTGGAACACTACCCTGCTTCTGCATGTGCCTTGTACCTGCCCCCATCTTTGCTACCGTCGCCAGTGTCCCAGTTCCCACCTCCATCCTGCCGATCATGACTGGTTCTCACCATCTGGTTGACGTGAACATGGCTGCATTGTCCCCGGTCCCCAACCTTACCCTCCTTCTTCTCAGAACCCCCACACTGGGATTCATAAGAAATGTGGACCCCAGGAGGGAGTGAAGAGTGTTCAAGGGTCACAGTGGATGACAAGCTCTGCAGGATGAGAGAGAGGATCCATGCGTGAGCAGAATTCCTGACCATACCCTTCATCCTCAGCAGCTGTTCTCAGTTCTGTCTAAACTTGCCCTCTGCTTCCTGGGGTTCCTTCTATCCTTCCCAGGGGGATTTCTGGGATATGGGAAACTTTCCTACAGCATGGCAGTTCAGCTGCCAACAAAGGCCACAGAGACTGTCCAGTGCCATAAATGTGTAGCGGCTGTTTGTCAAACCCTGGGTCAGGATGTAAAACCCTGTGTGCACAGCACATCTGGTCTAAAGGCAGATTCATTACATGGAGTTGGCCCTAGGAAATCTGATGCTGGCTCAGAAATTTTCTCATGATGGTCTGGGATGTGGTCCTGTCAAGAAGCTTATCTAGATGAAAAGGTACAACACAGATACAAAGAACACTTTGGACTTGATTCCACCTATGAAAGTCTCTGGTTCTACCCACGTGGTGCACACTGTGGGCAGCACTTGGGAGGCTGAGACAGAAGGATCACCACGAGTTTAAGGCCACCCTGAACTATATAATGAGACCTTGTCTTTAAAAACAACAAAAGGGCCAGGCATGGTGGCGCACGCCTGTAATCCCAGCACTCGGGAGGCTGAGGCAGGAGGATCGGTGAGAGTTCGAGACCAGCCTGGGCTACAAAACTGAGCTCAAGGCCAGCCTGCACTGTACATCGAGACCCTGTCTCAAAAAGACAAATAAATAAATAAATAAATAAATAAATAAAAGGGGCTGGGGAGATAGCTCCATGGCAAAATGCCTGCTGGGCAAGTGCAAGGTTGTGAGTTCGAACCCCAGTCCTGCCAAAAAAAAAAAAAAAAATGCCACCAAGATAGCTCAGCAGTCTAAAGCACCTGCTTAGGCAAGCACAGGGACCATGATTCAATCTCTAGACCACATGCTATACCAGCCCCATCCCCAGGGCAGGCTGAGCCAGCCACAGAGTAGTGGTCTATGCCTATAATCCCAGTGCTGGGGAGGCTGAAAACAGGAGGATCACTATGAGTCCAAGCTGTAGTGAGACCCTGTGACTACCAAATAATATATATACACAAACATTTTATTTTTTTTCTTTTTTTTTAATTATTTTTTTTTCTTGTTACAGAAACCTTTGTTTATTCACTCATTTTTATGGCCCACTCAGCCCACCCCGAGGGCAGGGCTGGCGCAGCATGTGGTGCCGGGGATCAAACCGCAGTCCCTGAAGCCGCCCAAGCTTTCCCAAGCAGGCACTTTAGACCACTGAACCATCCCGCCGGGCCCCTATACACAAACATTTTATATATATACAAAATTTATATATATATACAAAATTTCCAAGCATGAGAGTGGGCTATCCCTGACAGTCACATGCAGGCTGTAAGGGCAGCTATAGAATGGCAGAATCACAAAGTAGCCCTGGGCTGGCAATGGCAAGATAGCTCAGCTCTAGAGCGCCTGCTTAGGCAAACTTAGGCAACAGCAGGGACTGTGGTTTGATCCTAGGCACCACATGCTTCTCCAGCCCCACCCCCAGGGCAGGTTGAACTGACCATAACATAAATAAATAAAGTTTAAAAAAAAAAAAAAAAAAGCCCTGCTCTTGGTTGTGCCACCCAGCTGAAGAGCCCTTTCCACCTCACACCTTACCCCAATGCTGTCTCACCATCCCCCCAGGCCAGCTCTCACATGGTAAGCATCCATGATGAGCTGCACCACATTGCCGGAGTCCTCACTCAGCTCCCCCACTGCAGACTTGGGAATCAGCTGGCTTAGCTCCTGAGTTAGGAATTGAAGGAACAGTGACATACAGTTCTAAGAATCTGGGCTGCTAGGGCCCACAAAGGAGGCACATGGCAGGGTAGAGATTGGTCTACAGGAACTGAGGAAGGCGGGGCAGGGAA
The DNA here is from genome assembly GCA_004027025.1 of Myocastor coypus. Classification (NCBI taxonomy): domain Eukaryota; kingdom Metazoa; phylum Chordata; class Mammalia; order Rodentia; family Myocastoridae; genus Myocastor; species Myocastor coypus. The sequence goes on along the minus strand of PVJA010044015.1, from coordinate 8,596 downwards.
AGTGCACTCAGTTCTCACCTGGTAGATGGGTAGTGTGGCACTGGTGACAGCGAAAATGGGCTGGATGTTTGCTGCAGAGAGGACCTGGGCTACCTGGCCCACAGAGGGATAGTCCTGAGGCAAGGAGTGGGGGTATGGTGAGCACCACAGGACTCCGCACAATGTGCCAGGGCCATCAGCCCAGAAAACCAAGACAGGGATTGCTACCAGCTAGAGGAGTCCTGGAGCTTACTAAAGAGAAAGAAGGAGGTAAGAAATGTGAGACACAGATTTCCCACCCCAGCATCTAGGGACATGAGAGATGGCAGGATATCTACAGGATGGTCACCAATGAGGAGTGTGAGGCCAGGGGGTGGGGAGGGGGGCCAGAGGGGCTCAGATGAAGAGGGCTGGAGTGAGGAGGCACTCACGAACTCTGAGCTGCGACTGTAGAGGCCATTGCTATCCAAATGGCAGTGTCCATCACTGGGCATGAAAATGCCACCCAACTTCCCATCCCCAGCTGTGTGGAATGTGTCATCTGAAGTGAACACCAGTAGCCGGGACACGTTTCTCCAGCCAATCTGCTCCTGTGGGAGGGTACATTGCACTGTGGAGCCGGCTCAGCCAGCCCAATGAGCCACAGATGTCTCAGCTGTCCAGCCCCCCTGCCTCCAGCTCTCAGCTGCTACTGCCCTGCCCAGCTCCTAAGACAGAGCTACTAGTGTGAGTGAAATACAAAAGGAGTCTTTATTTCACTCCAATAAACCATCAGGTAATTACTAAAATAAATATGCAAATTACAGTGCACCCCCAGAAATCAGGCACTAAATAACCTTCAGGGCAAGTATGGCTGAGCGAATCACTCAGATTGTTCTCCCAGCCCCAGCTCCTCACCTGGCAGAGGGCAGCCTGCAGAATGGCATCAAAGCCGCCTTCAGGTGAGTCCAGGTTCCCAGACACATTCTGGCGCCCCACCTCCCGCTCAAAAGCCTTAGCATCCCCGGTAAGGGACAGCACATGGTGAAAGCTGAAGGGTGATTGGCAGGGCTCCAGCCGGCTAGGGCAGGGGTGATGCAGCTTGGAGGGCACTGTGCTCACAAAGGGCAGCACTGTTTTATCCACAAAGGAGCCAAAACCTGGGAGGTAGACAGAAAGGCTGTACCAGGGGTCACTCGTGACTCAGAGGGCAGAGTCCATGGGAAGGGAAAGGCTGGTCCTAGAAAAGGGATGAACAGTGCTCTTAGATGCCAGGGACCCAGGACCCAGCAAAGAGTGAGACTCCCAAGTTGGCTATGGCAGCAGGGGATTAAGAAAAGGACAGGGCAGATGGGGGCTTCCTAAACGCTGAGGAAAACCAGGATGTAGGATACAGAAGCAGCAAGAGGCAAAGAAGAGGTTCTAGAGTGCAAGAGAGGTCAGAAAAAAAAAAAAAAAAAAAAAAAAAAGAGCAGGAAGAGTGACAGGGAGGCCTTGTTCAGGAGACCCTGGGCTGAGACTGGCATTAGGATCCTGTCCAGTTTGTTAGGTCCAGGGCAGCTGTGTGAACACCGTTGCTCCAGTCCCTGGGCTTCTGCTTTCCTGTAAAGTGAAGGGTTCTACAGGACAGTTTACACCCTCTCCAGCCGTGACCTAGAAGATGGTGTTTCCAGGGAGAGAAGTCATAATCCTGTGGCCTGGCAGGTCTGTTAAACACTGGGACTGGGCAAGGGGGTAGAATCTTGAGTCCAAGACTTGGGCAGAGCTAAGGCAAGTGGACGGTAGCAGCAGACATAAAGGTTGGAGAGCGTGGCTCGCACTCACCTATGCGCACGGAGTGAGTGACCTCCTGCAGCTTGACCAGCAGGGCGTGCCCCAGCTGGCGCACGCGTTCCAGATCGTCCTTCATGGAGTAGCTCAGGTCCATAAGGTAGTACAAGTCCACCGGGTATCCCGCGGCACGAAGGAAACGGACACGGAGCTTCTGGGGTTCCCCTGGGCAGGCACACGCGAGTCACCAAACGCACTGGGACCCCAGCCCAAGATCGCCCCCACCTGCCGCCTCGCCCCGGACTTACCTGGCCGCAGCATAACCCGGACCCGCTGTGGCGCCAGCTGCGTGGCCCCCTCGCCACGGGCGCCGTGACTGAGCGGCTCGTCTCGCAGCACCTCCTGCCGGCCACGGGGCTCCTCCAGCTCCTCCTCGAGGCAGCCGCGCGCCAGCAGCTCCTCGCGCCGCGCACAGCGCCTCTCTTCCGCCTCCCCGGAGGCGGTAAAGTTCTGGACCGCAAAGAGAGGTGTGTCGGAACCCCGTAGTATCCGCACTTGCCTCTCCCAGGATCACCCTTCGAGCTTGGTCCCCCCACCCTAGTTGACTATTTCCCCACCCTCAGTCAACTCCCAGAGCCCCTGTGGTCCCCCACTCCCACCCTTTCTACAGCTGGCCTTGAACTCTGGGCCTCGTCCCTTGTCAGAGCACCCACCACCCCTTCCCCTCCCCTTATCTCCTTCTTCCCCAAGCCACCCATCCTTCCCCACCTCCTAGAGCCACAGACGTCCTGTTGAGTTCTCCAGTCTCACTACCACAGAAAGAGCCTAGTGGGCCAGGGAATTAACTCAGTGGAATAAGTGCTTGCCTGGCAAGCTCAAGGTCCTGAGTTCAATCCCTGGTACCACCAAAAACTTGAAAGAGAGAGAAAGAGAGAGAGAGAGAGAGAGAGAGAGAGAGAGAGAGAGAGAGAGAGAGAGAGAGAAAGGCCTGTGTCCCTTGCATGCTCACACCAGGATGGAAAGGGAGTCAGGCTATGACCCACAGTCCTTAGAACAGAGTCAGAAAGCAGCCTCCTTCTCCAGTATGTCTGGTACCCCTGCACTGACTGCAAAGCCGCAGAGGAAGGAAATGGTTAGGGTAGCTTCTGAGCTGGCCTGGGTATTGGAGAAGACAGACACAAACCTGACAGTCCTGAGGCTCATCTTCTCAACAGCAGCCTGGCCCCTCAGCCTGTCTGCCTCCTTCAGACTCGAGTTCATGTCTACCCTTGCTGTTCTCCTAGATGCACTATCTGCCTTTCTCTTGGACCTCTCTGACTGCTATCTGAACCTGCCATCCTTAGCCAGGCCTATACTGAACTTCCTGTGAGAGAGATGGTGGTCCTGCCCCAACCCCAGCTCAGTAGCCTGGGGCCTCTGCTGTGAGCCCTGCCTCTTTAAGGCATCAACAAAGAACAGCCTTGTGCCACCAGCCAAGAAGACTTTGCAGCCTACTTAGCCACTTGGGAGGCTCAAGGCTTCCTGCACTCTCACACCACAAGCACACAGACCTGCGGAAGCCTTCCCCTCCTCCACCTGCTCACCCAGGGACACATCCAGGAACTGAGATTCAGAAACCCAGGTACTTTCTGCTATGGACTGATTCCTTCTAACCCTCAGTGTGTTGGTATTTGGAGATGGAGCTGTTGGGAGGGAAATGGAATTAGATGAAATAGTGAGGGTGGACCCCCTTGTGATGGGATGAGTGCCCTTACAAACACCAGAGTTTAGGCTTCTGTCTCTCTCTGCTATCTAAGGGCAGAAGCTAGGTGGAGGGCCCTCACTAGGGAACAACATCAGCCAGTACTTTTTTTTTTTTTTTTTTTTTTTGATGGGACTGGGGTTCACAACCTGGCACTTGCCAGGCAGGCCTTTGTGCCTCAGAGCTATCTCCCCAGCCCCTTAACCAGTACCTTGATCTTAGCCTTCCCAGCCTCCCAAATTATAAGAAGTAAATTCTATTTGTCCAGCATGGTAACACATGCCTGAATTCCCACACCACTTGAGGCTGAGTCAGGAAGAGTGCCATGACTTCAAAGCTAACCTCAGTTACATAGTGTATTTAAGGCCAGCCTGGACTATATGACATCCTGTCAAGAAAGAAAGAAAGAAAGAAAGAAAGAAAGAAAGAAAGAAAGAAAGAAAGAAAGAAAGAAAGAAAGAAAGAAAGAAAGAGAGAAAGAAGGAAAGAAAGAGAGATGGAGAGAGGGGGAGAGAAAGGGGAGGGGAGGGAAGGGAAGGGAAGGGAAGGGAAGGGAAGGGAAGGGAAGGGAAGGGAAGGCACAGTCCTGTAATTTAAGACACCCAATCTGTGGTGTCTTGTTATGGCACCCTAAAGTAGTCAACACAGTTTTTCACATATATACACGTATAGCAGACCATTCTACCTACATACAAGCATGGATTCCCACAGGTACATGCTCCTTTGCAAACAGGGTCACAAGTCCTACACACACACACACACACACAAATCTAATCATGCGTGCACAAGAAACTTGTGAATGCACATTCACACAATCCCACCTAGCAGTCCTGTGTACACACACTGTTGCATCTAAAATTGCAGAGTATCACAGAAAAACCACACATGTGATCTGTACATCCAGGCCATACATACACAGACACATGGCTCAAAGGCTTCAGGCCCATCTTTACCAGTTGTTTGCACCATGCACAGCTTGGATGTGAGAGAATACACTTCTGGCAGGAGGGGGCTGGCTGGCAGGATCCCAGCAGGGACTGGTCAGGATCCCTCCATTCTGCAGTCTCTCCTGGGGATGGGATCTTGGCGTTCAGGTCACTCTCACCTCTACCCAGCACCAGCAGGAAGACAATAGGCACTGACAAAACCACCATGGCCTGTACAAGGGTATGAAGGGGCATATGAGTCCTCAGGACTTCTCAGCTCTCAGTCATCTGAACTGCACTGTGGTTGCCAACACCCCCTGTGGATTTAGCAGTTTCTTCAAAATGGCAAGAGGGGGCTGAACCAGGCCAGGATAGCAGCCTTCAAGAAAACCTGTCCTTCCTGTGTGTGTAGAGTTCATATGGACAGAGCAGCCCCAGAGTCTGAGGACCGGGCCTGGAGGTGCCCAGTGCTGCACTCACACCTCCCCTCCAACACTGCACACTGTAGAAATAGAACCACACTAAGCCCCAAGTCTGTCCCTCTCTCCCAGCCCAGGTACTCACTGGAAGTATGGCACATCAGACTTTCTCTCTGGGCCTCAGTCTCCACATCTGTAAAGTGAGAGAGTTAGATAAACGATCTTAATAACTGACAGCCTTCGCAGCTTGCACAGTCTTAGATTCAAAATAGAAAAAGCAGGCCAATAAGTAAGAAGGCAAAGAAAAAAGACGGGAGCAGATGGAGTGTGTGAGAGTCACGGAATGGTAGTTCTATTTGGTTGATGAGGAATAAAGATTTGATCAGGAGAACTTCCTTTTTTGTTTGTTTGGCAGCCCATGGCCTTCACACCTGAACCACATCCCCATCCCTTTTTATTTTTATTTTTATGTACTTTTTTATGAGCAGAATAGATTTATGGGGGGGGGAGAAAGCTCTTGTCCAAGAAAGGGACAGGAAAGGGCCCCAAATGGTGGGTTGTTTCTGCCTTTTTATTTTTAGACAGAGTCTCATTAAGTCACTAAGTTGTTCACACTGGGCTTGGGCTCCAACTTTCTTTCTTTTCTTTATTTTTTTTGGAGGGGGGTCTTTTTTTTTTTTTGTGGGACCAGGGTTCGAACTCACGACCTTGCACTTGCCCAGCAGGCACTTGTGCCTCGGAGCTATCTCCCCAGCCCCTGGAGGGGGGTCTTTTTGAGACAGGGTCTCACTATGTAGTTCAGACCGGCCTTGAGCTCATTTTGTAGCCCAGGCTGGTCTTGAACTCTCAGTGGTCCTCCTGACTCAGCCTCCCCAATGCTAGGATTATAGGTATGTGCCACCACTCCTGGCTTGGCTCAAACTTTCCATCCTCCTGCCTCAGTGCCCCAGAGTGTGCTACCACACCTGATGAAGATCTTCCTATAGGTGTGGGATAAGGGAAGAAGAGCAAGGTTGATACAATTTTCTCCTTTTTTTAAAAGAATTTTTTTATTTAATTTTTTTTCTTGTTTCAGAACTTTTGTTTGTTTATTTTTATGGCCGGCTCAGCCTGCCCTGAGGGCAGGGCTGGCGCAGCATGTGGTGCTGGGGATCAAACCTCGGTCCCTGCAGCCACCCAAGCTTTCCTAAGCAGGCACTTTAGACCACTGAGCCATCCTACCGGGCCCAATACAATTTTCTCTTTTCTGTACTTTACACAAAGGAACTCTAGGGTGCAAAGGAGCCAGGACACAAGGTAATTCCTAGAAGACCTCTAGGAAAACCATGAAAATTCCTGATTTTTCAAAACTTAACTAGCAAAAAAAAATTACAGCTAAGCATAGTAGTGTATACCTGTAATCCTAGCACTTAGAAGGTGGAGGCAGGTGGACCACTGTGAGTTTAAAGCCAGCTGAGGTTGTAGCTCAATGCATAATTACCATACACGAGATCCTGTGTTAGATCTCCACCCTCCAAAATGACAACAGCTGGGCATGGTGGCTCACCCCAGCACTCTGGAGGCTAAAGCAGGAGGATTCTTGGTTTGAGGTCAGCCTGAGTTACATAATAAGACCCTGTCTCGGAAACAACAAACGGGCTGGGAAGATGGCTCTGTGGCACAAGTACCTGCCTGGCAAATGCAAGGTTGTGAGTTTGAACCCTGGTCCTGAAAAAAAAAAAAAAAAAAAAGCTGGGCTGGGCCCGGCAGGATGGCTCAGTGGTCTAAAGCACCTGCTTGGTAAAGCTTGGGTGGCTTCAGGGACCGAGGTTTGATCCCTGGCACCACATGCTGCGCCAGCCCTGCCCTCGGGGCGGGCTGAGCCGGCCATAAAAATAAGTGAATACAAACAAAGGTTCTGAAACAAGAAAAAAAAATAAATAAAATTTAAAAATTCTTAAAAAAAAAAAAAAAAAAGCTGGGCTGTGGTGGTACACGCCTGTAGTCCCTGCACTTGGGAGGCTGAGGCAGGATTGGTGCAAGATCAAGTCCAGCCTAGGGTACAAAAGTGAGCTCAAGGCCAGCCTGAACTGCATGGTGATACCCTGTCTCAAAACGATAAAAAGAAGAAGAAAAAAAGAAAGAAAGAAAGAAAGAGAAAATGATAAACACTTGAATAGATAATCTATTACCATGCTTCAAAAATCAAAAATATTAAATCCCATTGGATCTTTTTCTTTTCAGGAATAGAAACACTGGTCCTAAAATTCATAGGGAAGTACACAGAATCCCAAATAGTCATAAGAAGGGAAAGAAAGGTTGAAAGAAGGGAAGGAAATGGGTACAATGTACCAGTGAACTCAATTTTTTTAAAACAAATTCAGATTACTCACATTTTCCAGTTATAAAACTTATTATAAAGCCACATTAATTGAGACCATGTTGTTTTGGCATACAGACAGATATAGAACTCAAGAGAACAGAGTTTTGTTCCTAGAAGGAAGCCTATCCACTCATGGCCAATTGATTTTCCACAAGAAGGCCAAAAACCTCAATAATAGTCTTCATTAAATGGTGCTGGCACAACTTGATAGGTATAAAAAGGATGAAGTGAGACCCCCTATAGCATACAAAACCTAATTGAAAATTATTTTTATTAAAATGTAAGTATAGCTGCTAAAACTATAACCTCTTAGAAGAAAATTAAGCATGGTAATGCACAGCTGTAATTCCAGCATTTGGGAGAATGAGGCAGGAGGATTGATGTAAAATCGAGGCCAGCCTGAGCCACAAAGTGAGTTCAAGGTCAACTGGTACTATATGACAATTCCTGTTGCAAAAAGTCAAAGAAAAAACTCTTAGAAGCCAGGCGTGGTGGCACACGCCTGTAATCCCAGCACTTGGGAGGCTGAGGCAGGAGGATTGTTGTGAGTTCAAGACCAGCCTGGGCTACAAAAGTGAGGTTAAAGCCAGCCTGAACTGCACAGTGAGACCCTGTCTCAAAAAGCAAAAAAAAAAAAAAAAAAAACCTCTTAGAAGAAAATATAGCTGAGGCCCGAAGATCAGTGTGAGTTCAAGATCAGCCTCCACTACAAAGTGTACTCAAGGTAAGCCTGAACTGCAGGGTGAGACTTTGTCTCCAAAAGACAAAGAGATGGGCTGGAGAAATAGCTCAGTAGAGTAAATGCTTGCCTGGCAAGCCTGGGGTCCTGAGTTCAATCCTAGGTACCACAAAAAAAAAAAAAGGACAGGGGGAGAAAGAGAGAGATTGCCAAGAGTTCAAGGCCAGCTTGAACTACATAGTGAGACCCTATCTCAAAAAAAAAAAAAAAAAAGGAAGAAAAAAGAAAGAAAACAAGAGGAATATTCAAACAAAAATGTGTGCTTGAATGTTCCTGGTCACACTACACAGAATAGCTATCAGGCAGGAAAATACCCAGTTATCCATCAGTTGACGAATGGATAAATGAGTATATCCATATTATTTGGCCATAAGAAGAAAAGAAGTATTGATGTGCACTACAACACTGATGAATATTGAAAATAGTAGGCTAAGCACATGAAGCCAGTCATAGAAGGCCCCATTTTGTATTACCTCATTTATTTGAAAATATCCAAACTAGTGCCTGGCGGGATGGCTCAGTGGTCTAAAGCGCCTGCTTGGGAAAGCTTGGGCGGCTTCAGGGACCGCGGTTCTATCCCCGGCACCACATGCTGCGCCAGCCCTGCCCTCGGGGCGGGCTGAGCCGACCATAAAAATGAGTGAATAAACAAATAAAGGTTCTGAAACAAGAAAAAAAAAA